>NJDD01004265.1:54735-77308 GCA_002245505.1 Calephelis nemesis
CTCCCCACGCCCGCGCCGTCCGCTCGCGGCCCGCCCGCACCCGGCGCGCCTCCTACGCGCGGAGGGATCTGCAACCACACCTCAAAATGTACCTTGAATCAATTAAAAAAGGCGGCCAAGTGCGATTCGGAGCCGCTCACGATGAGTTCCTCTGTGTTTGTGTTTTTTTTTTTAAGTTACAGGGGAGACACATTTTACCACTTTGGAAGTGTCTCTCGCGCAAACTATTAAGTATAAAATATTTTAGAAACCGAAACATCATTTTTTAAGACCTATCCATAGATACCAAATACGAACAAATTTGTTAAAAAATAAGTTTCTGTTTTATTTTTAGTTTTTATTTCATTGTGAATATCATAATGGGGTTCACAAAATACATCTACTTACCAAGTCTAAACAGTACAGTTCTTATAGTTTTGTATCCAAAATGGCTGTAACGTACGGACGGACGGACAGGCAGACTGACAGACATGACGAATAAACAAAGGTTCTGTTTTTGCCATTTAGCTACGGAACCTTAACAATCCGAAATCATATTTGTTTAACTACAAACTAAATAAAGTTAAAGATTATTTGATGGAAACAAATACGTTTCATTTGTGCCACAAAATCAATAGATACTTACCAAAGATGTTAATAGCGTTTTGGGAACTTGTTTCTAATACTCTGGCGCATAAGCTTACTACTTTCCAAATAGTAACACGTTTTTAAATAAGAAGCTATTTTCAGAAATTAATATACCGATACGTTCCGTGATCCATTTTAGTTATTCTTATACCTTATAATACCTTATAATACCTTGATCATGACTAGGTGTTACCGCCTCCTTACTTAACATCTCAGCCTCAAGATAGGCGGCTAAGAATATGATTACGTTACAAATGTACAATTTCATAACAATTTTAATAAAGTTAGTTACGGTGGGCGGTGCGGCGTGCGAATGCGCGCGGGCGAGCCGCTGCGGGGCGGGCGGCGGCGGGCGGCGCGGGGGCGGCAGGCTCTCCGTGCGGGTCGCCGTCTCCCGACCGCCCTGCGCCGTCGCACTGCTATCTGCTACACCGCTCGCCCTACACACGCATACTTTTATATTATTATCTTCACTCTCACTAAATTATTCCGTTACCACTTTCCGACAGTAAAAGTAGTGGGAACGTACCCATACCACGCTAAACATGTTTTACAAATGTTTACTTCCCTCTAACTCCCGATTGAAATAAATGATTATTAGAAAATGATCCTTACTTACTTAAAGAAGAGTTACTAAATTCAATTCAGATAGCCTGGACATAGTCTGAACAGCAGCCTCAATAACATCATCGTAGAAGCATCATTAAAGGTGGCCAAAAGTTGCAGAATAAAGAGTGCCAAATTTACACAGAACACCCAAGACTTACTAGAAAAGAGGCGAAAAATGTCTTCACAAGAAAACAAAGACATAGATGAGTTCAAAAAGCTCTGTAAAATAACTAGAGAGCAGATGGAAGGAGATATTGAGACATGGAAGCAGAATATAGTGCAGTCCATTGTGGAGAAACATCGGGGACCTAAAGTTAGCTGTAAAGCTCTCCAACCAGGAAATCAACAAATAACAACAATAAAAGACCCAGACGGCATTTTACTTACTGATAGGGCAAAGGTATTAGAAGCTATTGAGAATTACTATCAGTCTGGCTGTCATGTCATGTCATGGCTGAAAAACCTAGCACAATAAACCGCTCAAAAATTAAAAATTTGGGCTCAGAAGAGCTTCCTGACATTGGCAGTGCCGAAATTAAGAATGCCTTGTCGAAAATTAAAAACGGTAAGAGTGGAGGCGAAGACAGAATACTCCCGGAAACGCTAAAAGAGGGGGGGCGATCCTTTAATGCAGAAACTGGGGGAACTCTTTAATAAAAATGCTTGTTACAAGGCAACATCCCCAAGGACTGGGATAACGCTGTGGTAATTCTACTATACAAAAAGGGTGTAAGGCGGACCTTAACAACTATAGGCCCATCAGTTTGCTGTCACAGACATACAAACTTTTTACTAAAGTCCTAACTATTCGACTTACCAGAAAACTTGACTTTTACCAGCCTAAAGAGCAAGCTGGATTCAAGCAAGGATACAGTACATTAGACCACATTTTCACAATGAAGTTGCTGGTAGAAAAATCTACAGAATACTAAATCACTCTGTGGCTAGCTTTCATAGACTATAAGAAGGCTTTCGACAGTGTTAAAATATGGGCAGTCTTGGAGGCGCTTCAAAATGCGAGAATCGACCACCGCTACACTTACATCATAAACAGCATTTATGAAAACGCAACGCTAAAGGTAGCCATTCCTCATCACACAGACCCGGTAAGCATTGGGAGAGGGGTCAGACAAGGCGACACCATCTCACCTAAACTTTTTACCCTGGTGCTCGAAGACATCTTTAAAAAACTAGACTGGGAAGACAAAGATCTGGTGATAGCGGGTTCGAGGCTAACAAACCTGCGATTTGCGGATGACATAGTGCTTTTTGCTGGTGATCCGGAAGAGCTGCAGTCTATAGTCAAAGATCTACACGACGCTTCCTTGAAAGGGGGGCTTGAGATGAACCTTAGCAAAACTAAAGTCATGACCACAGACACCACAAGCAGAGAAAGTATCAGAGTGGGTGAGCAAACGCTAGAACTAGTTAGTAAATATGTCTACCTTGGTCAAGAGATCAAAATGGGGAAGGAGAACCAGGGTACAGAAGTGTGTAGGAGAATACGCCTCGGCTGGGCTGCCTTTACAAAAATGGACTTTGCTTTCAAAATGACCTTAAAACTGAGCAAAATGCACGAATATTCAACCAGTGCATCCTACCAGTTCTTACATACGGAGCAGAAACTTGGGTGACCACCAAGGAAGTCCTTCAAAAATCAATAGTTACTCAAAGGGCGATGGAACGTAAGCTGGTAGGAATAACTCTTAACGACAGGAAGACAAATAAGTGGCTAAGGAAGCAAAGCAAAGTCGCCGACATAATAAAAAGAGTGGCCAAGCTGAAGTGGCAATGGGCAGGCCATATAGCGCGGAAGCCAGACTCGTGGTGCAGAACCCTATTGATGTGGAGACCGTGAGGATACAAAAGACCCGTAGGAAGACCCCAGATGCGATGGACAGGGAACAAGGACATCAAAAGAATAGTGGGCAATAATTATTGGCTTCAGACAGCCCAAGATAGGAAGAAATGGAGAAAGTTGAAGGAGGCCTACACCAAGGCGGTTAAAAAAGGCTTGAAATGATGATGATGAGGAGAAAATGATAAATTATCTAATTTAACTAAATTAATTAAAAATCACCCCTCTCTCTGCGACCCTTGCCGCTTAATTTTTATTAGCGATTAATGGTCTAGAATTACTAGTTAGGGTGTAAGGGATCCAATCACTATTCTCTGGATTCAAATCAACCTCACCCGCCAGCTGGTCCAGAAATTCCAAAAATGCCAAATTGTATAAATGAGAGCACGTGAAAATCTAGTTACCAAGAGGGCGTCGCCGAAAACCGACGCGCAGAAGGTTCACCATGCTCCTGCGATAAGTGGCGAAGGCTATCGTACACCGGATCTAATATCTTTAACTTAAAGTCCAAAAGAAAGAAATGGCCTGGGCGTGGTGCTCTCTGAGGGCTTTCGGAATTGCGTATTGGAGGATAGATGCATTTGTGAGTCTTATAGTTGAGAGGTGAACTAGGGTGAAAGCAGCACAAGACATAACTTCGCGTCGTTGTGTATATCTATGTAGTGGTTGGTTGTTAAGTGACCACGTTACGGTACAGAAGATATCACGTTCTTATTTCACTAGCTGACAAATACACAGTACAAAGAGGTGCAATGGAGAGTTAGCAATATTTAAAAATGATCTTTGTTGGGAGCGTAGTCTATAGCTTCATGGTTAAGAGACATTGGCCAATTATGAACACTCTAGAAGTTACCGCGTGAAATAAAGTATTTATCGAAAGCGCCTGAGTACTTACCTTCTATCATTTTCTTTGCTTAATCTATCCTCGGGGGTTTGCTCTGACGCTTCCGTGTTTCGAAACTGCTCTGATACTCGTGAATCTGAATCAACTCGAGTCAGTGCGGTGGACCTCTGTTCGGACGCACGCCGAGTGAATTGCTCGGGTGGTCGTGTCTGTTCCGATGGCCGTCTCGCCAAATGTTCAGGTGGTCGAGTTTGTTCCGATGGTCGTCTCGTCAGTTGTTCGGGTGGTCGAGTCTGTTCCGATGGCCGTCTCCCCAGCTCCCCGTGGAGATCAGAGACGTGAGCGTGTTGCTCGGGTAAGCCCCTGGGTCTCTCGGGCAATACACGCGCTTGTCTGTCTGGCGGTACCCGTTGAGCCGCAATAGATACATCACTGGAAGTCCCCTTTAATGATCTTCTGGTTTCACTTCCACGGTTATCTAGTGGATTCTTATCCGCCTATTAAAACATAAATATTCTTCAATTAAAGGACTAATCACAGTTTTCGATTTGTATATTAATCCCTGAAACAACTTCATAATCAATATACTTTCAAGTACAAATCATCCGATCTGAAGAACTTAACCCTTAAAAATTATTTTCATTTAAATTTATTATCATCCTGGTGTCATATTTTTTTCAGGATTCACATTAGAAAATAATGCCATTATAGACTTTTAAACAAAAAATATACATAATCTTTTTTATGGTAAAAGTAGGGATTATAAGAATACTTAGAGGTCAATGATTGTAAGGGTATGCAGAAAATGTTGTTTTTGGTGACAATACAAATTTAAATATTGATTTTCTACCACGTCATCGTATGGGAAGATAATAACACCGCGGAGAGGTCGAAAAGTTATACAGTTGCTTGCAGTCGGATTATTATGATTTTATTGTTTATTATATAATTATTCTTTGTGGTTAAGAAATTACAGGCAAGTAGGATTTACTGGAACTAATATTCCTTGCGAAAAAAGTTACAGTCGAGCTTGACCGCTAAAGTATAAAAATTATATCAATAAAGAGCGCATCAAGCCTAAATTTATAGTTACTTAGTTAAATGTGGCAAAATAGATAAGTACTGTAAAACAACATGTATAAGACAATAGTCTTCTAACTAAAGTGTAAACAAATATGTTTAGTTTTTTATACCGATATATTTTGCAAAACAGTTGCAAGCAGTTTTTCTCGATTCGTCGTTTAATTGACGCTAGTGATAAAAATTTCTTTCAAGTTTTATAATGTTTTAGATTGTAAACAAAGTTACCAGTGTACTAGGCCTTATTTGGGCATTGTCGGTATTTTCGACTCGATGTGAGGGAGATGATTCTGGTGCCGTAGTGATGCGCGCCGCTTGTTCTAATATCGCCTTCTTCTGTTCCTGGCCGGCCGCAAAGTACGAAAATACGCACAGTACCGCATAACAAATCTGATCTGCCTGCAATTCACAAACAATATTTATGCTTAAGTATTACATTTTAAAAATATACTAACACTTGAAGCATTGATTTTTTTAAAAAGAGGATAAAATTGTATATTACATAAATCAGAGTCACGAGAGTAAGCAAACACATACATGAGTTGTAATAGATGCAGCTTTCAAGACAAGTAGTTATAAGAAAATGTCCATATTCCAGTCAGGTTGTAGGAGCATTACCTACGGCCCAACCAAACCGTAGATAATAATCTGTGTTATTATGCCACAAATGCTTACTGTATTGCGTCGTACTAATTATATCTACATAATGTTTCTTGAGTTGTTTATAGGCCTAAGTACCATTTTGTATATACTTATCTTATACGCGTTTGTTTGTTATTTTAAAATATTTTCAGCATCATCTCTTGATATTGTTTCCAGTTTGGAGCCATTCAAAAACCTTTTTTTCCGTAAACATTAAATTTATATTTCAGTAGGCTTCTCTATAAGGGTTTTAAAAAAACAGCAATACAGTGGAAAATTCGACATAAGAAATACGGTAAGTATTTCTTATGTCGAATTTTCCATGAATTATTTAATAATAATCCAATCGTTTGAGTTGTATTATCATTGCATTTTTGAAAAACAAATGGATCAGAAATTACCAGTATCCGTACATTATATAGTGTGTATTGTGGGATTATTAATAATTAACGTTAGAGGGTAAATAGTTATTCAAAATGTATCTTATACCAATAAAAAAGAGCGTTACTATGGCTTCTATTTGACATACCTTCATTGTTTTTTAGAGAAATATATTGAAATATTAGTATATCAACTATGTTACCATGCGTTGTTAGCGCCAATCGCCTAAGCAGATTATAAAGCAAACCTATCCCTATTAAAACTTGGGATGTTATAAAATATCGTTTAAAGTAATAACAAAAGTGTGTTGGTACAAACCCCAACGTATCTCCATATATCAACTTTATGTATTAACTCTAGACTAAACGGTATCGTTTAGTACACACCTACATATTATTTTAAGGACTGTACCATGACATGTTTTCACATAAAACTTTTGTCCAGTTAGTTATTTGTGTTACTCAGCGTTTCTATCCAACATTATCGAGCAATTTCTTGGATTATCAGAGCTCTAAAATTACATCAAAACAGTGAAAATCAGTAAGTTGTGTGATCAAGTAATCGTATCATAACCAGTGATCACGACAACAAGCTCTTAAATTCATTTGGTTGGTTAATAATACCTCTGTGCCCGTATTGTGTCCCCCTTTAGGTTTCAAGAAGACACTGCTAACAAAAATAAAGTTTTCGAACACTTCAAATGATGACTCACTGTTTTTTTACCTTATGCCTTGTGAAATTTCTTTACACTCGCAGATTTCTTCGCAATATGTTAGAAATAATGCAATTAGCTTAAAATCGCTTCGTTTCTGCAAATTATGCTCTGAATTAGTATCATCCTCTCACATATTATGTATTTTTTTTTAAATCCAGGATTTTTACAATACTTTTTGATTATTGTGCCTTAAATTGTTAATTCGAAAACATTAGTGGTAGGTATCGACTATTTTTAACCAATACAATGTGTCTATGCCATTAAAAGATAATTTGGAGAATAGATTAAGCCAAATTAGCATCAAAGTAGTTGGGGTCAGAAAAGTCCAAATACACCTCCAGACCCCTAAATCCGCTCCAGTATAAGCACATTAGTTGACTTGTTTCCAACTTTCAGAAAAACCCTTTCGAAGTAGATGAATAATGTTGCTCTATGCTGTACCGTATCTTAATAAATATCCAACTTTAAGCAACAGTCATGACTTCAGCTTTGTAAAAGTGTATTAGGTAACATATATTTAGTAAAGACTGGTCAGATTAAGTAATTAACTTAATTCTCCATAATATGAACACTATACGACTTGACTCCATTTTCGCCTTATGACGAAATGGTTCTTAACATTAGCAATGTTTTACTCTAGACTTTTTCTAGGCTTGAACCGTCTTAAAAGCAACAGCGTCGTCGTAAACGGCATATTATTATTTATTTCGTTTATTTGAAAATTGTCCATCCATTTAAGTTTACATTCGTAACAGGTTTGTAACCATTGACTAAGCGTAGCTTACGAAAATATACAATAGTTTTATTTTTGCAGCCACAGTATTCTTCTTTTTTTTAATTTTGCCTGCAAAATACTAATAAAAGCCTTTCCATTGTCCTTTAATTTTATTTTCTTGACTTGACTCACCTTGTGGAAAAAGACAAAAAGTACAAGAAGTAAGCGAAGCATAAGAAAAATATTAACTAAAAAAAGATGAGAAGGGTACATACATCAATGTGAACTATGAAACGTAAGGTGCATAACTCGGTTGGGTTCCACTGATCTCGACAACAAGATAGTACCGAGTAAGCCATATTGAGAAGAAACGATGAAGGTCAAGCACTACTTTTTCTGCCTACAACATAAGACATGGGTCAATAAAGAATAGAAAAACTAAAACAAGGATGAGGCAGTACAATTGAAGCTCAAACAAAAGCTCACCATGATTGATTTATATTTTCTCTGGATTATCTGTCTTGTTTTTGGATCTGTAACAAATTTTATAGAAAATAGTTTAGAGTCTTTCTAAAATAGGTGTTCAAATTTTTAGACAATGTTCAGATATTTATTACAAATATACACCAAAAAATTGTGATTCAAATAACTTTTGGTTTTAAAAAATAAAGTACGTTTTCTCATTGGAATTACTTTATACAGAGTTTATTTTTCCATTTTAGTCAGTAGAATCAGTAAATTATTGAGAAGCTAAGCTACACGTCATTTTCGGCTCAAGTGGATTTTTAAAATGAAAGAGTTCATTAAAGTAAAAAGTTCACGGAGTAAATTAAATGAGAAAACGTACATGCACGTGAAATTTTTCCTTAAAGGTTTTTTTAAAATAATCAAGCGCTTACGTTTGAGCGAGAAATTCTATTGCGTATTCACTATTCAAATGACTCAAAGACTTAAAGTTTGAAGTCTTTCGAAATAAGCTGCACTATTTGGCTGTAGTACCTGCTCGTATTGTTTGGACAATTCTGTTTCCTTTTTCGACATTGTTTTAATGTGTGTTAAACTGCGTTAATTACTATTAAGTAATTAATTGCGATATGAATAACCAAGCTATGCAGATACGATGTGATAAATGCGTTTAAAATTATTAGGCGACGCGTTTGTGAACGAATAAATACTATGCGAAATACGAAATCAATTTATGCAAAATTAGTTGACTTCTATAACTAACTAAATCCAACCGAAGGTAACCAAAAAATGTGTATGCAATCCGGCCGTTGGATCAAAATTATGTGCGCATGATGGTTTTGTATTAGATATTCTGAACATTATCAAAAAATTTAAACATTTATCTAGGAAGGACCTTGTATGTAGTAGAGAGCCGCTATCTTTACAACTTGTTATTTAGGGCCCTTGTATTTAATTATTTATGAAAATAATTATTACGTTGTCAGAGGTTTCATATAATTCTATAGAAAACTCGAATAATTTTCAGTTTAACACTATATTTTGGAAAATACTACCATTAGAAACTTCTTTTTAGATCTTTAAAGGACCTTAGGTTTTATGTTCTTATTTATCTAATGAGAAAAAAAAAGTTTTAAGGAGAAATATCTCAACGTAGGCATTTTCAGGAAAACTTTATAGGTCTTTTTCCTCTCTCTTAAACTTATCCCCTCTTAACTACTTCATAAAGACTACAATACCAAATTGCACCTAGCAGTACTTTAGTCTTTATTTATTAACTAGCAGTTTCACGCAGCTTCGCCTGCATAACTTGGCTTCCACTGCACCGATTTTGATGAAACAAAGGCTATGTCATTCAGGGATAATGTAGCATTTTAAGGGTGAAAGAATTTTTGATATCGGTCCAATAGTTTCGTTTCAAACAAAAAATCAAACATTTCCTCTTTATAATATTATAGATAAGACGGTAAAAGTCTAAGAACAAGTTTGTAATAGTTGTCACATCCAAAATATAACTTGTATTGAGTAGGTAAGTATATTATTCAGCTAATTTTTTTTATAATGGGCGAGAGAATTAAATGAAATAACTTTTCAAATCGTATTATTCCATACAGTGGACGTTGGTATAATGTACTTACTACTATACTATATAAAAATAAGTGCAAAAATCTTTTTATTATCAATTTTGTAGGAGGTTTTTTTTATCCAAAGTCTAATTTTGTTTATGTTCTGTATATTTAAGTGTTAATTAAACTAGTTTTTCTTTTGGATAATACAGAAGTAGTAAAGTACGCGACGCGTGCGCCGTGCGGGTTAAAAAGGCTTCGAGAGCTCAACAGTTGTTCATTTCAAAAGGTAAAATTGATAGAAAATCATAATATAATTTCACTCAATAGATATAAAAAAAAAACAATTTTACTTACTGAATTCTTCTAGCACGAAGATACCGCCATTCTGTGTGAAGCATTTTCGTATGTGATCAAGTCGGACAAAAAACTGAAAAGTAGACACGTCGTAATTTTAGCGGCTGTTAGTACGTTTCTTATATAACTAACTTTTTAGCTAAGTGGTCGAGCTGTGTAGTATACATAGTGGTACTGAAGATAAATTTGAATTGTATCACCCAAATCCGCGTGTATTTTATTCAGATCGGCCAATAAAAGTAACAGCTATCTAACTACAGCTTCGTATTTTTTTAATTTAGAAGCCTCTTGGTCTATGGCAGCTAAACATTGTAACTTGAATTTCAATGCTATTCAACAAATAAGCCATAGCACACAAATATGCCGCAGCGCAGTGTGCTTTTTACATATTATTTTCAAAAAGGTCTAACCATAGGTATAAAGTGCAGTTGTAACATAATATAAAAGATGTATAAATTCATCAAAGCATGTACAAATATGGTGCATTAGGTCAAACTAACGACAAAATCTCCAGTATCATTTTTTTTCTTAAACAGTTAACTTGCGTTTAACAAATATTCAAAATAAATACCCAAGTACTCGGTGCATTCTTGCTTAGTGTTTTGTCTTAGCGTTAAGTTATAAAAAAGACAGTAATACAGCGTAAAATGATGATAAGTTTAACAACGTATTTGAATTTTGAATGTTAGTAGGTACATACGTAGAATATTGTAAATTAGGTACACAGTAAAACTACTCAACGTTAGGTAGTTTTCTCTTACTTTCAATTAATTACATTATGGTGTAGGAATTAGTTTTAAAATGAATACCTACCTTGATATTGACCAACAAAACAAAACTGTTGCATAGGTGTCTAAAACAAAATTCACACAAACTCGATAAAGGAACATGTACGTAACAATGTTAAATCTATTAAAATATTATAAATAATTTTGATCTATGATTTTAATAAAGCATGCATACATGCGGTAGCTTGAGCGGCACCACGAGATCTCGATACACTAAGGCCTCTTCTTTATTTATGCATTTTTTCGACGATGCATTCGCGCCAAGTAACCAGGCATACTTATATATGTTAATATTTAGTTTAACGCCGTTGTTGTTGTGTTCTTGGATACAACGTCGAAAAAACGCTTGGAAATAAAAGTCATCCAGATACTATAAGCGCGTTAGTGTATCGTATCTTATAAAGAATTTTTAGTAACGCGCCATTCAGCCTCTTGAAATATGTATGAAAAAAATAGGAGCGGTAATAATGGAAAACATGTTAGGTGTAGTTTGCAGGGACGGTACAAGGCAAATTCTTACCTGCAAGCTGCACTGTATATGGGATGCGGAGAAAATGATTGAGGGAAAGTAATCAGTCAGGATTTTTCGGAACAAGGAATGATTGCGGACGAAAGCCGCGCCAGAACTTGTGAGATGGCGAATACTCTACGACTGACCTCATGACTTGTGTGGGCTAAGCATTACATCGGGTGACGCTTCCTCGGGTTCTGGGTTTAGGAAACCGACTACGTTCGGCGTACTGTGCGAATGAGAGCCTGAGACCGCTCGCCGGACGATCCGTGATACGAATGCAAGCTAACGGGTGCGGTAACGAACAAATAAACAAAGGGCATCTATGTGCATGCACGGCCGCGCACGCGGGCGCTCGCCGCACTCGGGAGAACTAAAACAACGCTAACAACGGCTAAAACAATCGGTAAGCCTCAAACTACAAGTAAAGCCCTACGACCTCGAACGATCATCGCTATTACGCTCGCAAGGGCGGTCACGACGCAGTGTCGTGTCGATCATCGTAAGAGCTAGCCATTACTAGGTTATGAACCACTGAGTACCTCGAAATCCTTCAGCGCAGCGGCGCGGGTTGGCGTGTCCGGAAGGGTAGAACAGACAAAAACAAGAGATTAGTTGAGAGCGGCCGAGCGCGGGACAAGGACCATCTCAAAAGTTCCTAGCGGAGCGGCGGGGACACAGCGCATGCACATCCGTACGGTACGCGCGTACCAAGCTCTCAGGACAACAGATATAGTACTCAAATATATAAAACTAACTATTACATCGAATCGAGTGGGCGCAAAGAGAGAGGATAAATTGATGGCATTTCGCCCGAACAAGCTGTATATATTATACTAAGAAAAATGTACGTCAATTTCATTTATGAATCGTTTAAAGTAATTGACAATAGATAAAAACAACAACATAAATATGGATAGCAACAATAAAGATAATATTAAAGAACCTAATATTAATAAAAAATAATAAAAACATGTATCTTATAAGGAAGTTTTGAGTGGTCCTTGCATGACAATACTTAATAAGTTCACAGAATGGTTTTGCATTTACGTAAAAAATACAAAACGGAATTGAGGAGCGATAATATTACTATTATTAGCAATATAGTTGATAAATATAAAAAAATACATCCAATACCAATTATTGCCCCGTTTTAATTATTTCCACAATTTGAAAGCCAAATAATTAATGTAGGTAAGTTTACTTGATGCACTAACGACACCAACACAATATTAATACAGTAAAGCTTTCGCCAGCGACGGACGAGTTTCCATAACGGTGTTCTAGATTGTCGTCTGTTATTCGAACGACATTCTATGAATTATGGACTGTATCTTTATAAAAACCGATCCAAATGTAAGCGCAGACACTGACATACTTTACCTCGGTAATTTAGATGACAGTACCAAAACCAAGTACGATCATAAATTAATACGGAAGGTACGTTTTGGTTATGTCATTGTTATACAATAAGAAGCTAAAGAAATATTGAAATATTGAGCAAAAAAATCTGCTTACCTTGCTGTGATGGAACAGGAGCCCAACACCCTCCATGCACACCTTGAATGATATAGTTGTAGTTAGTAAGCCACATTTGCAGAACATGTACTGTATATAGATCATGTAAAATAACGGGAAGGTTTAGAGATTCTTACGGTCTAGCTCATTAAACTTTAGCACACGAACGCACAAAATTAAAAAACGAATCATCGATGCGGGCGTCATATGAATTCAAACGCTCTAAATATTATGAAAAACCCAAAGAAATGTACGAATTGATTTGTTAGTTATCTATGTCGTATGGCATATTCTTATTTAATAAGACATACTCTTCTTATTAGTGAAACATAACATTATGTCTGATACTTAATATTTTATGAATAAATACTTAATATTTTGAATCAGTCAAAATGAGCACCTCCTACTTTTTAAGCTAGTAAAAAATTTACCACAATACATAATATTTCTTGTGATACCTAAATCTCATTTTTGAATAAAGAATTCGACTTAATTAGGTTACAAGATGGATGCCGTTATTTAATTTCCACTTTACAACAAACGATGTAATTTGGGCGGGCTAAGGGCGCTAAGGTAAGTTTTTCACTCACACTTAATTATTATTATTTTTTATATATAAGGAGGCAAACGAGCAATTGGGTCACCTGATGGAAAGTGATCACCACCGCCTATTTACATCCGCAACACCACGAGTATCACAGATGCGTTACCGACCTTTAAGGAATGAGTACGCTCTTTAATTAAAGGTCCCTAAGTCATAATTGTTTGGGAATAATTAATTATGACACTGCAATTTTATATTATCTTTATGTTTCACTAGTTTTATAGGTTTAGTTCAGTAATAAAAAACTGTGAGATGGTTGTACCTGTATGAGTCCCCCTTCCCCGGTGGCACAGTCCTGCACGGGGAACTCCCCGCCCAGTTCCGCCGCATCTTGTCGTCGACCGCTCTTCTCCATTGCTTCTTTGATGCAGTAGTACAGCGCTTTACACTGATCATACAATACATCTTGCACATTTTTTATAAATTAACAATCGTGCACACTAAGAGTGGGCATTATTTAATAAGTTTAAAATATGTAGGTATTCTTAATGAATGAAATAAAGGATCCTATAATTTATTTATTACCACCGCTCTTCAATGATACCCAGTTTTTAAAAGAACGAAAAATTAAATACTAGAAAGAAGAAAGAGATCCCAAAAACACAAAGAACACTGTGTCGCTAGGAATAGGTAAAAGAAGTCGGAGGTTTGTTTATTAGTCAAAATTCATATAGTCATTTACATTTTTTTTAAATAGTAACCCAAGTAACAGTTATATGGTATTTTTTTACACAGTTTGTCATTTTGCCATTATGATGTAGGGAACATTCATCTTTAGATGTGACTAATCTTTCAACATCACCGATTGCTTGCTTAAAGTAATTAAGAGACTATAAAAGGCACTTAAAGTACTTACCTTCTTGGTATAATATTTGTGTAGTTGCGTCTGACCTCCGTTCTTTCTCCAAAGGCATAAAACTCGTATTTTGGGACTGTAAGTCATGTTGACTAACCGCTCATACCACCACCTTTCGACTATGGCACCTGGAAAGATATTTTTATGTTTGAGGATTATGTCCAAATTCTTAAATACATTTTGATTTTATATATAACTTAAATGTTTCCTGTGAATTTAATAATTTTCTAAGACATTAATGCAAAAATATCTATTACTAGCTAATGCCTGCGACTTCGCCCGCGTTTTCACAGTTACCCGTTGTGCGATCGAGATTAAAAATATCCTATAGGTATGTTAATGAAGGTCATAATATATCTGTGTTTTAAATTTCAAACAAATCCATTCAACCATTCGAGCGTGAAAGAGTAACAAACATCCATTTATTATGTATATATCACCAAATTTCGCATTCATAATATTAGTAGGATTGACCAGGTTTATCTACCCACTTTTCATACATAGGTTGAAACAGACTTTACGCAATTTAGCAGTGGCCTCTCGCTAAATGCAACAATTTTGTAAACTGGTAAACTTGAAAAATATAAATAACATTCATCTAAAGCCCAGAAACTGCTTGAAACTAGTGTCGGATTAGCAAGAGCGCAAATATTCCATCCATACAGGATAAGGCACTTACATTTGCTATATTAAATGTAACAATTTGATTACTAAAACAAATTCATTACTTTTTACTTATTAATTTAACCAGTGAAGTACTAAAAGCCAGCTCTACATGTGGTATTGAATGCCATGCATTATGCAGTCACAGTAAAACTACAAAATATAAACAAATGAAACTATGTTTTCAACCTATAAATGAGCATGACTGACTTTGTTTTTTATTTATACACCACACATTGGTATAAATAAAAAATGTAACAAATTGTAACCCACATACTCAGCAAAATATAAATTACGTTTTATTTAATTTCAATTGGTTGGGGAGATATTCGAGAGGTGAACGTGTAGTATCGTGTCTATAGAAGGTACCTTGCGTGGAGCGCAGCACGAGTCCATCGTCGCGCACCTCGAGGAAGCGTAGTGGGCCCGAGGCAGCGCCGGCCTCGTGCACCGTGAAGGTGGCGCGCCGCAGTAGCCGGGACCCCAGCGGCTTCAGCTCGATGTCGTTGCCTTGCTGCACCACAACAACGCACATTAACTACGCACGTTCTTTCCTGCTTGGTTGTACTATGATATGTACAGGTATTTTTTGGCGGGAAATTAAATAATATATTAGTATAGGTGTCTATCTCTGCAAAGTTACCTCTTTTGCTATCAATTAAAAATATAATTAATAGATATAATTAATAGATAGCAACTGATGGTATTCAGCAGGGCGACCAAATTAAAAAAATTCGTACAATGCTTGCCGTCCGCAGGCTTTTATTATTAATTTTTTGTGTTACACAACCAGAAACATAACAAAAAGTTAAAATATGATTAAATAGACAAAAAGCTTGATTATCCTATACAAATATTAGGTACTTACAGCCTATCTGGTTGCAGAAATCAACAATAAAAAAGTAGACGTACGTATACACATAAATTACATTAATAAGAAACTAAAAAAAGCTAACAATTCATAATATTTTAATTTATAATATTTACTGTAAGTTACTAATGCACTGATGTAAAATCAATGCATTAGTTGGATCTACGTTATACTAGTTTCAAGCTATTTCGTTCCCTCTTCTATATTTGAAATTAAATGCAATATTGTACTTACTAGGTTATGCACAACGTCCAAAAGATGGTTGACTTCCTGGCTGTAAATGAGGCCAATATGACTCTTAGCTAGCAGTCGGCGGACTTTGTTTCGAACAATATCAGGCTCTACCCCGAAAAGAACCATAGCTGCAGTCAAATTATATAGAGCAGTGGATAGCAGTCTGTCTTCTTCATGTTCTAAACGTTTTTTCTCAGTTTCACTCAGACACTTGTAACGTTCCATCATTTCGTTGGCCCCTTGGTCCATTCCAATCATATCACGCTCTTGACTTACTGCGTCCAGGAACGCATCTTCCCAGAACTGCATTTGGTCCCACAAATTTGATCTCTCTTTTCCTAAAATTAAGATATCATACATGATAAGATAGTAAAACTTTAAGTACATGGTAAACATTTAGGATAATTAAACTTAATATAATTACATTTCATAATTCAAATTATAAAACATCCGAGCTCCTTAAAAAGGTGAAAGGCTTTTGTTGATCGTATCTCCATAGTTTTACAATCTTCGCCAACGTCGTATTTTGGTTTGGAAAATAGAACAGGCGGTTAACTTTAAGCTAGCGGGTAAGTTAATATTTGTTTAGTAATAAGACAATAGGTATATCATTAACATCTGTCCAATTAAGCGCAAATTTTACTTAAAGTTTTTTTTGTTTACGACGGATTACCTATAAGTCCCTGGTAGAGGTAGGTTCGTGCAGTCTCGGGCGAGGTGAGGGGCGAGGTGGCGGGCGCGCCGGGCGAGGGCCGCGTGCTCAGCGACGACTTGGACGAGAACACGCTACCGGCACGCAACTTGCCACCGCTTGCACAGCCGCGGTTTGTCTGGGACACAAATTATGTCAATGCGATGCTTTTATCCAAATATCTACAGTTCTTGTCAAGAAAGGAGATATCGTCACGTGCGAATTCGTACTTGAATCGCAAATATATGAGGTGTTAATGACAAAGCATCCCCAAACGTTGAGCAGGTTTAAAATTTTGTTAGATACTCTAACAAAAACGATTAACATTCAAATATACTTTGTATGCGTTTTTCGCGTAAAACGCAATATTTATATTTTCTTTGGTTTCGTGTGAGATTTATGTAATACCGGGAACCTCTGTGTTACGTCTTATGTATGAACATAGTTGCAAGGGTTAATTTCTTTAATACCCTGCAGTTAAGACTGAATAGATAAAAATAGGTGAACTACATCCAAACAATTTGAAGTAATAAAAAATGAAATCATTAAAAGGACTAAACAAATTTAATACACCTTCGTACGTTAATATATGTAAGTAAGAGTTGAGTATGTTAGAAAAAGCACGAAACTAAGATAACTACGGTCAAAATGAGAGCGTTACGGAAAAACACGCTTGATGACCGCATTTGTAACAATGAGATCTGAGAAATACTTAGTGGGTTTGATAGGTATTAAAATGAGATGCATAAAATAAGGCATGCTCCATTACTTCGGTCATGTCAAAATAGTGACAGATGAAAGATTGACAAAACAGATATACAATGCAAATGTGGATGAATGTAGGTACCTGGAAATATGACATTCCACGATCAAATTGTTCGGGTTTGTGTGTGATGTCAAGTGTTTCCGGAACCGGCGTGCTTATATGAAAAGGGAAATTTGGAGGAAGCCAGGCAGGTGATGCTAGCATCGTGACATTTTTCACACAATACTCTCTGTCAACTCCGTAAGGGACTTGGTTAAACACATTGTGTATGTATTTTCACAAATCGAACTAAACAGGTATTGTAACAAATAAATTTAACTACGTGACAGTTTAAAATTATATTATAGGTAGGTATGTACACATTATAACTATAAGTTATAGGCATGCTTGATTAATACCCTGCCGAAGCAGATATTACAGATATCTATACAGAAATGCAGCATACGTGGCTTACGTAGAGGTTTATTTTCACGTAAAAATATTTATGCATCAATTCTCGGTTTGTCAATACAAGAGTCTAGATACATTGACTGCATCTGAGACTTACCATGATGTATGTAATGATGATTTGATTTGCTGATTTTGTTTGTTATTTGCCGATTTTGTAAGCAACAGGCAAGTCATTATTTAATTTGAGCAACCGATACATATTTATTGTGTGTGTCTGATTGCCAATATTGGAAAAATATAAAAGCAAAAACCGTGCATTCATGCTACTTAGGTGTACATATAGCTGAGAAATAAAAGTGACATAATTACAGAAGCAAGAACTACCACTTACATTGAGTAACATGACGTCAGTATCTGAGAGGTTGGACTTAAAGGAAGCGCGGTGTTCGTAGAGATGAGCTCGGTTGGTGGTGATAGAGCCGCTGTCGTCCACCGAGTCGGACGACGGCGCCGCCTGTCAGCCAACGACCGCACTACTGAGTACTCACACCAACACAAATTGCCTCATACATAATATATACTACTCACATCTATACTTGCTGTAGTTTAATAACGCATTGGACTTTTGACAGGCATCAAATTTATAGTCTTAACTTTTATAAAAAAAGTCACACATTTTTGTTCGAGAAAGGTTCACTAAACTGATTTTTAACGAATCTCATGGCTATCCAATTACTTCAAATATTTAATTAATAATTTTATATGAAAATATTAATTTAACATTAGTTAACTTGAATTAATATGTATGCATAATTTGGTCCAAAAAATTGCAAAAGATCAGAGCTGTTGATGATAACAGATAGCTCGTAAAATAAAACCAGTCAACTAAAAAAAATTAGGCATTCCAGAATACTGATTTAGTATATTTCTCATCAGTCACAACTAAATATTATGTGCCAACGGTGTAGGGGACAATATATTTTATATAAAAAAAAATGTATTGCATAAAATTGTTAAAATAAATAAATTGTGCTCTATGGCAGCAAATATAAATTAACAAATAAAAATTAATATTTTTTCACATTATAAAATTTTAGTAAGGGGTAAAATTTATAGGTAGCATTTTTTTTAATACCATTTCTTAAAAAAAATGGTGTTGATAGGATAATGTAATAAATTAAACGTTAAAACTGTCAAGAATTGTAAGTAATATGTATTATCTACTGAAGGTAGTAAGTAATATCAAAAAGTGTTTATGTTGTTTATCTACCAAACCTAGTTGAATATAGGAAAATAATATTTTAGGTCTAATTACTAATAGATTATCTGAAAGTATAAAAGAAAAATATTATCAAAATAGGCAAAATACGTGGCTACCTTTGAATTCAAATAAAATTTGGGAAATTGTATCGTTAGTTTCAGATATGATTAAAACTTACATTATTATTTTAAGCAAACATTAGCATACAAAAAAATGGAAATACGTTGAATTTTGCATTCTAATCATTAAAGGGAATAATTTTGTTACATTACACAATATATCCTAATATGGATCATTCATGCAACAATGACACAACAACGATGAGACAATATGAGACAGCTCCTTCAATACTTACATCAGAATCAAAGGAGGTGAGTTTGCTAAATAACAGGTTCCGCTTCTGATTGAGCATATCTTTGAACATTTCCGTCGTGCTTTGAGCTTCAGTAGAGTCCATCTCTGGATAATTCAGTACTGGTATATCTGAACAGAACAAAGAAATTGTTAATATTTTCATTTAACACTTACACTGTCCAACATAAAAATGTAACAAGATGTTAGCCTACCAGTATTGCTTATTAAGAAACAACAGTGTTAATAAAACTTCAAAGATCTGAACATTGTTCACTAAACGTAATGAAATAATTATTATTAATAAAAATATACCTATGTATTTAGAAAAAAGAAATATAAGTTTGAAAAGTTTTAGCATAAAGTTTAATGAGCGGTTGTAGTTTGACGATTGACTAAGGTTTAACTAATTTAGTCTTTGATATTCATGTGAGCTCTTTCTAAAAGAGTTAGCGGAGAGCTTGTCATGTCGGGAGTGTTTCTGGAAATGCCTTTCCTGCCTAGTTTTTAGCACACTTCAGTAGTCTATTCCATGAACTATAATGTGAATACCTAACTGTAGAGTTGGGAGTTTAACAAACTCATTACTGTTTGACTTACCAGCCTGCGAGCTCTTCCTGGAAGAATCAGTGGAGGGCGTGTCTCGATCGTGTCGGAAGTGGTCCTGTAGCGCGGAGCCGGCCATGCCCCCGTCCAGTGCCGCCCCTTCCCTGCTCCAGTAGTGCGTGTGGGCCATCTCCGCCAGTTGGAACACGGAAGCTGCACCGCCCAGACCAAACCGACCGTATGTGTGTTCCAGACCGTGAACTACAGCTTGCAGTACTTTCAGCATTCCTTTCCATACTGGCTTGCTAACAAACTGGAAACAATGTGTTTATGATTTAATTTTCCACTTTAAATACGATCGTTATACACACAATATGTTTATAAGTCTCTGTCTAATCCAAATAGGGCATAAAATTACCTTATTTCGATAGCTAATAATGGATGTAAAATAAGCCTTTATTTTGCTTATTCCGCGTTAGCAGTGTAACTGTTGTGGCAAATAATCTTCCAAACGACACAGATTGTGACAAGCTGTTTCCACCACGTGTGATCAGAACACGAATAAAGGAAGAGCTCGGAAACAATATAAATTGTCACTTCTTTACATGTGACAACCCTACCTAAAGTTCCCACCTCCCACCACCGCGACCAGATCACAAATAGAGTCCGAACACGGGAATCAAAACCACTTGTCACGTCCTTCGCAAACTTTGTCAAAGAACTCACCACAAAGAACACTAAATCGTACTCGACGTACGTTTCGCCTCGACACCGAGGCAATCTCAGGAAATCGACCGTACCGTACAAACGACGACACATACGACAACGTGCAATATACATTAAAATTGAAATGTGTTTCTGCTACGCTAAATTAAGTGTTCTAATAGTAAATTTAGTCTCATAAATGCAACTAGAGTATCAATTGATGTTAAGTCTAATTCTTTATTATTTTTGCTAATTTTTCCTTTTTACAGTTTCAATACTTGCTGGTTTCAATACTAGAAATAGTTATAGCTTAATTCACATGAATAATATAAATTTTTTCACTACAATAAACACAGAACTATAGTACTTACAACGTCATCCACTTTGTCATTAGGTGTCGATTTTCTATTAAAATTTCTATTTAATTTACTAAGCACCATGTTTCTATACGATTCGTCTTCCATCAGTTTCTTTAAACGGTTCAATTTCAACCACCCAACGCCCTCTCCTTCAAGAACATGTTGCACCAACTGCGGAAATTCAATTTCCAATAAAATTCAGAATACCTATTGAAGTAATATAATAATATACTACAGTGTTGTCTAAATTTTCATTTGCAGTATATTAGGGAACATACCTATACTACGTAATCCGTTTAGGTGGGGGAGCGAGGTCTTTAAAATACTACGATCAGTCACGAGAGGGAGAGAGGGTGACAGATTTTGTTACGTAGTCGATTTCGCCAATAGAAATTTCGGACTATACTCGAATATGGCGCTCAATTTTGCGTGCTTCTCAAACTCACAGCAAGTGGCGCTGACGTAAGTATATTAATACGTCAGCTGATTGAAAACAAACACAGGCAGTTTGTAGTTTAGTAAAGTTGTCGAGCAAGTCCACGAGAGTCTACGCTATATAATGATTAGTACGTAAAATGTTGAGGAGGGAGGGGTAGGAAAATCTTAAAAAATAGGTCGCGTAGTATGGGTACGTTCTTATCGACAAAATTGGCGATTCTATTATCCAATCCACACTTATATTATAAACTAGCAGCCTGCAACGGTTATGAAATATATATACACATAAACCTTCCTCTTAAATCACTTTATCTATTAAAACAAACCGCATCAAAATCCGTTGCATAGTTTCAGAGAATAAAGCATACAAAGGGACATAGGAAGCGGCTTGTGACAGTAGTGATGTGACAGTTTATTTCGACATTTGAATGTAAGGTATTCAATCACGTATTTATGAGCTCTGCGGACTATTCAGTACATTATTAGTGATGATCACTGGGTAAAGTGAACATCTAATAGCTGTCAAACGACGTGTTTTAAATTTACTATCTCCTGTGATCAACAGAAATACAAAAGAGATAGCAAATATAAAACACGTCATTTGACAGCTATTTGATGATTAGCAATTTCTTCACTTTATCCAGTAGGAAATTGTATTCTTGAGGTATGAGTGTAAGTGAACGAGACTAAAACAGAAATCCCATAGATACATACCAGAATAAATTTTAAAAACGCCCAGACCTAAAAATGCTGACATCTAAATGTTCATCACACAAATGCCTACCCCGTACAGAACAGCCCCTAGGCTTCTCGGTTAGTCGGTGGAGTTAGACGTGTACGATTACTCTACTATTATAGGTATTTTTTTTAATATTTTAAAATACTTTGATGACAACGATGTTTCGGAAAATGTAACTCATAGTTCAAGATAGTCGTCTTGGGTTGGTTGACTTTAAATATAATATTGACAAAAAAGAAGCAAAAACCAATGTTGCAAAATGTGTTCGTGTGGTAACTCACGTCGTTGAGGAAGGCTTGGTTTTCAGAGTTGGTGGAACGCTGCGTAGGGGGCTGTTGCTGCGGAGTAGGTGAGGCGTGGCGGATGAGCGGAGAGCGCTGCACAAGTCCGCGCGCACCCTGCGAGAACGGACCGAACGTAGCCG
>NJDD01004265.1:77324-90135 GCA_002245505.1 Calephelis nemesis
GCACTCTCAGGCGGCTTTTGCTGTTTGCCTGGTACAACAATACAAATATGCTATTGACACGGAAACAGTGGGGTGTAACTGTGGATTTCAGGCATATAAAGCCGGCAACACTTTTGGGTGATCAATACGTTACGGGGTACAAATTGCAGGGCGCTAGCCGCGTCGCCCGTTTTTATAACGTAATCAGTCATAATACCAATTCAATACTAATAAAAAACTATATCAGAAACAATAAGAAAAATAAATTACGCAGAGCCTGAACTCAAGTTGACAATATTTATGGATACTAGGTATGTATTGTACTCTCAAAGCGTGTAAAATATAAAATTCACTAAAAATAAAATTTAAAAACTAAGTGATGCAGAGGCCAAGAATCAATAATTTAATTTAACAACGAATTAGAATAAAATGGCTTTTTTGTTTTTGATGTAAATTGAAAATAGAAAAATAAATACGTTAACCAAATCAGAATGAACGCAGTACGTGACGTTCAACCATATTTTTAAAGATTTATATTTGAGGCTTTTCTTTTACTTCTAAAAGGAGCAAGTTCCAAAGATTTACTGCTTGTTAGAGTATTGAGAGGGCACTTAATCAAAAATATCACTCGATCATTTATTTAAATTTAAAAGGATAATGGCAGAAAATTGTCTGGGTTTGTTTTAGCGTCCAGAGATTTCACTAAAACAAATCAAGTCGAATTATTTTTTCACGAATTTTCATGTTTTCAACTTTTTTCTTAAAAGCCGGAGTTTATTTATTATATGAAAAGCATATCAACTGATTACGAAGTAGGTACCCTAAAACTTCAATTGTCAATAGTTGTGTGACACTTACAAATACTAATAGTATGAACCGATAGTACCGGTTATGAAATAAATAATCGATACAATTTAAGATCTAGTGTTGGTTGTGGTTTTAAAATACGCTTAATTGAACTCAATTACTTCATGTTTAGCATCGATATCAATAAGCTAATTGAAGTATTACAACATTAAAATCCAATAAATATGGTATATCGGATCATAAAATCAGTTTAATATTTAATCGATTTTACTCTTAATCGAGTTTAATGTCATAGCGCTACTATCGTTTTTGACAGTAACATTTTTGACAGTTAGATGTTGTTCTGTGGTTAGATGCTACAGAACACATTTACATTAATCTGTGCTACAGAATACTTTTGCGTGATATTGTGATGATTCTGAACTTTAGATTAAAATTACTGAAAAACTCTTCATCACGCCATATTATTCATACCGCCAAGTAGTATAGCGTAATATTATATACAGCCTATAATAAAACAAATGTGGAAATTAACATGCGAACCAGATTTGAAATCAAACTTCGTAATAGTAAAAAAAGAGTAAAAATGTGTTTACTTCATTGTATTTGTTATTTATTCATGATATGTTTGATTTAATGTTAATCTACCATATTAATAAGTCATGTGATAATGACATAAAAATCGAAACATTTCAAACTCCGATATCTTTTTTTGTCGGCTTTCTCGAATGAAAATAAACTAGCTTGTAGACTCAGGTACTATTACTGAAACTTAGACACATATTTCTTATACGGGACGCTTCAATTTGAATCCAGACAATTGTCACTATGGAGATCTGACATTGTCCTTTAACATCAAAACTTCAAAATTTATTTACATACTATTTTATTAAGATATGAAACAGGAATTCTAAAACAAATAAGAAAAAACGATAAAATTAGATTAAATTACCTTTGGAACCAAAGAAATCGCTGAACATGCTTGACGTAGATGCGGCTAGCCCATTGAGATCTGAACTGATGTTGGAAAAGAAGTCTCGGTGAGTCGTAGCTAGAAGGTTAGCCGTCTGCAACGCAGTGGAGTCACGACGTGCTGGCATTTGTCCCTGGGGTGGCCCATCTTGACTTTCGCCCTAGTTTTTGCCAAACAAACAACAATTAATATCTCTGCCATTTCGAAATTTATTATGCGAATATGTATAACAATTACCTTAATCAATCCTTTTTTTGTTGCAACTTCTTTAGCACTTTTCGTAAGGTCACCAAAAGTAGATTTGCTAACGTAAGTGAGGTCTTCAAAAGTGTTTTTACTAACAGCAGTTGCAGTTTTACTAGCTTCCAAGGCCGACTTTGAAGCTTCCTGCATACTTTTAGATGCTTCTTCTGCTGCTTTTTTGGCATGATGGGTAAACTGTTTATAAAACATACATTCTTACTTCGCGTTTCAATATTTCAGACATAACATGGTACAAACGAGTAACTAGTTTTTTTAATAATCAATATAAAAATATTTTATATAAGCTCGTGCATGTAAATTTTCATCTACAGCAGCTTTATCAAAGTTTATGGCATCAAAGTTTATTGATAGTTTCAAGAATGATATGCCACCTTTCGTAGAATTAAGAACATCTCTCAAGACCTGGGGACTAAGTTTAAGCAAAAAGCTGTAGGAACGATTGTCACCGCATCTATCGCAATTTGCTTAAATTTTTGGTAAGGTACAATTCAACCATGGTAATAAAACGTAAGGCTTAGCCAATTTAGGACAAACGGAAAATATAAATACCATAAACTTGTCTCTTAAATAACTTATCGTAAGAAAATAGATTTGCCGTTTGTGGCATTATAAACTATAGTAATATTATGTGAACAAATAATTACTTTTTTTTGTAACGTCAGACGCCAATCGTTTATTGTATTGTCATGTACAACGATAAAACGTGTTTTCTACGTGAATGCTTCTTGTGAACTATAATAACCACACTTGTGATGTCACATGCTGTTGGAGTGTCTTCACTTTAATAAAGAGTATGAAGCCATTAATAAAAAAAAGTGCGCAAGCGCAGTCATGTTATTTTGCTAACAATTTGTAATATAGGCTTGACATTTTTCAAAGATACAAGATTAAAGCGCCTTTTAAGCGTGCTATTTTGTCATATCCGTAAAAATTTCGAATTTACACAGATTTTTTGCGGCATTATGTTAGGAAGTTAATACATGCCAATGTATGTATGATAAACCAATGTACAAAAGGCTGATTTTGTATGTAAAAGTGCGTGCACACACTTGGTTGTAATCTTGTAAATAACATAAATTTGATATTTAAAACAGGTTGAAATCTTTTAAGTGCCTATACTACTTTTCCATATTTCAAAACAACACACATTACTATATGGTTAACGTATAAAATGAATGATTTAATTCTGCGTTTATTTGCTGCAGGCAAAAGTTGTTGCGAAGACGCTCGTATTTCGTATCAAAAAGTACCTTCGTAAGCTGTTATTTAAAAGTAATAGATAACTAGCAGTGAACTAATATATTTGATGCAATAGTTGATAAACTATAATAAGTTTGACGCATTATAACTAAACAAAAACTCTGTTTTAGTTCAGGGGGCCAGTGGCCAACTCAAAATGAAAAAGTGTAAATCAAATAGCTGTCAAATGACGTCATTTGTGTTTGCTATCTCTATTGTATTGCTGTTCGTCACTGGAGATAACAAATATAAAACATGTCATTTGACAGCTATTTGATGTACACTTTTCCATTTTGAGTTGGCCGCTGAGATACATAATCAGCCCTCAGGTCTTTTGAGTGCCGCGCAAAACACGAACTGCAAAAATATTACTTCAGTTACTAATTTAAGAGCAAAGCCATAATGCGCCAAGGTTAGTAGTGCTCTACGATGCAAATTACTTTCAAATAATGGAACTACACTGCTCTTCCGTAATAGCAGGTACCTTATCAAAAGGGGCAAATATATTATTGTCTTCTCCTTCTGCCACTTTTCCTTTCTTTAAATTGAAACAAAATACAATATTTAAACAAAACCATTTAAATACAATACAGAAGCAACATTGACTTAAACAAAAATGGTTATAAGTAATTATAAAACATAATTTTCCTCATGGAAAAAAAATGTGGTGTCGTGGGACACCAGGTAGGAACGAAGTTCTTTGGCTTCGGCTTCGGCTAATGTAGAATCAACACAACTCACGAGTATATACTATGCATTGGCGAAGTAGAGTGGTAATAGAGAAAGAAGGGATGAGATACCGAAAAGAGGGAGAAAGAGAAAAGTATTTTACACTACTCGCTGGTGTAAAAGACTGTCGCGCTTGCGCACGTCTCATTTAACGGTTTTATTCCACCGACTTTTTCTTACGATTTTATTATCACATTTTTTTAGTTCGGTCGCGCAGCAAAATCCCTATCTCCTCCAAGCCTGCCGTAAGGAACTTCGTTACAATAAAGCACTTATTAACTGCTTAATAGACGACACAATAGGCCTCAAACCAGATATTAAAAGTTTAATACATTTTTGTTACAAGCTTACCATATCGATGAAAGCGTCGATGTGGATAATGGGGTATTTGGAAACACTTACTATAATTCCGTCTATTCTAAGGTTCTCAATAACAATAAAATATTTTTATTTTAGCACTTGCCCTGTGTTTGAGTTAAATTTCTGTAAACCCGCGTTAAAGGGCAATAAAGATGTTAAAAATTTTGCCATGGGATTTGAAACCTCAGTAGCTCAAATGGTTAGAGCATTCGTCAGCTTGAGACAAGAGATTACAGGTTCAAATTCTGTCTGGGGCGCTTTTTACAAGTTCTATTCGAACTTTATGTACTAAGAAATATTCTTCAACTCGATTAACAAAGGATCTTTTCTTGGTCATATTTTTGATCCCCGGGTCGGGCGACAAAAATATTATAAAATGTGTACTTTCGATTTTCTAATAAAAATAACGTTGCCCGGGATAAGTTGTGTACCCGGTTGGTGATAGGTTTGCCACTTATCACATTGTGGGACTCTTCGGTTAGTCATAGGTGACCTGGTTTTGTTTCTGCCTACCTTCTTCTAGGATATACGCGTGAAGATACTCTTTTTTATTTATTTTTAGTGTTTCCATTACCTCCAGTTTACCTACATCACTATTTTTAAGCTTCTTTGACTTAGACCAAAATACGAAAAAAACATATCAAGTAACATCATTATTTTTGAACTTATTGAAAAATCTAAAATAAATAAAAGGACGCCATGAAAATGGTTAATAAATGCACACAATATTCACCTTGTCCATATGAGCTAATAATCCTTCCTGGCTACTTTGTCGAGTAGTCTCTCTGACTAACTCTTTAGCTTGAGCCGCAAATTGTTCCAACAAAGACGTCTGAGAAGCTTGCCTTGACACTCCACTAGTCATACTCTATAACAAATAAATAATACTTGATATTATGACATTCTTAAATACCAGGATCTCTTAACCAGGATATGTTTCGGTAATTTTTTAATAAAAAATTATATAGTAGTATGTATTTTTTTTTAGTAAAATGGAGCAGATTGTATTATTTGTTAATAAGAAATTGTTGTGTCCAAAGATATTTAGTTTGTACACTTACTCCGGCTCGAATAACCAAAAACGGACGTAGCTTCCTTCATTGACTCTACACACCTTTACTTGATAAGTTAAAATAATGAGCAATGACCCAGGAATGATAATTTGATAATTATTTGACATTTAATTGATATTTAATGTACTTGATATAATGATTGATCCTTGATATGATCAATGACCCGGGTGTGCAAACACGCGCGATCGCCTTGATAAACCGACACGTACTGAACTCTATAAAATAAATTACTAATTACTTGAGCGCATCACAAATGCTAACAAATCTTGTAAAATCCTAAAAATGCTTGATGTACGATTTGGATCGTACAGCCGTAAACTATCTTTTGTACGAGATAATTTTGCCTTTCATATATTTTATTTGTTTACAGAGCAGTAAATTGCAAAATATCGACGCAAACTATTTCATTACCACGTCGTGATTTCATAATTATTTTACCGCTAGCTCTGAATCATGACCTGCTTTTCCAAAAAATAATTATCCATATCGTTTCGTTATTTGCCGACTTTGTTATAACAAACATACAAGAATAAAATACAAAGAAACATACAGTGGAATTAATGCATCCTCTTTTTTGGAGTGGGTTGATAAAATGATTTAAATCTAAAATTGATTATGGTCGAATTTCAACCAATGGGCGACCACTAGTAATACGTAGTAAGAAAGGAGTGCAAATACCTTGGTTCTAGGGTGAGGTGTGAGGGGTGTGAGGGGTGTGGCGGNGGGAGGGTAACGCGCGCCGGCTGGCCACGGTGGCCGGCGTCGTCGTCGAGTTCGAGTCCGACTCGCGGCCCAGGCTGCCGCTGTCCGTGTCCTGACACAACACATTATTCCCTAATTCCTATATAAAACTTCTACGTTCTGTGTTAGGCAGAGGTACAGCAGATTAGAGGAAGACACTAAAGCCCGGCTCCTATAATTAACAATCTGTAATCCGTTAGTATAGCCCTTGTTAGTTTGCATAAAACTAACGAAGCGGAGCTCATAGTTACACTAAATGTTAAGAATTGGTAATCAGAAACGAACGACTGTAGTTAGCTTTGTCATCATTCATATAAAAAACGACAATGAGTAGGCCAACCAACTCGTTACTTGAATATAGAAACCGGGCATAAGTCACACAATGTGTTAGGCGGCAATTTTGTCGCCGACCAGGCATAGAGTTAGTCGTGGGCAACGTTATTTGTTTTTTGTTGATTGACCCGAAGTCAAACCCGGGTTCCACGAAGAGCACGCTAAAGCAAGGCGATACCTACTTTATATTATTTAAATGTTGTATCTATTTTTTCTGGACCTCAAAGTATAGATTATATAGAGTATATATATATTTCTAATATTAATTACTATAAGCAAAATGTCTTAATTTTTATTGCACCATATATCGCTAAAATAGCGGCGGGCTACTAATTAATTTTAACTGCCTTTGAAAAAAGGAGGAGGTTAAATGTTCAGTTACATCGGTCGGTCGGTGTATATTTTTTTGTATATTAATCGATTTCTCTATCATTCCTGAACCGATTCTAAAATTTAATTACCTACTTTTTGTATAACTAGTTTGAAGTTTCACGTCGCTAAAAATAAATTTCAGTTAAAATATGTAATTGATATTTGGAAACGTTTGACTACTTACACTTTTCCCTAAAGGTGGTGCACGCTTATCTGTAACGTCTTGCTTCTCCAATTGTCCCGGCACTTCATCTTCAGACAAGTCGCTATGATCAGAACTAGAACCGGATGGCGACGGCGAAGTTGATTCTCTTCCACCCTTATGCTCTTCTTCCTCGCCAAACATTAGTGAAGATGGTGGACTGTATACCTGAGAAAATAAAAGATTTTTTATTAAGATTTAATAAGACATTTTACCGCAGAACGCATTTCTTAGTTTCAAAGTAAGAAGTTAGTCTTAATTTTCATAGGTTAAATTTAATACTTATTTGAAAGTAGATTTTTTATTTAAATCATATTTCATCATAATTATGGAAACAGTAGGATAAATATTTACATTCATCGGAACCTTCTCGAGCAGTTGAATGAAAGAATGTAAGAAATAATAAACTTTTTTGTACTTAATCATATTAACACTTAATGAGCTAAAATTTACTATTTAAATATAAATCAGATGCCATCATTCAATAACATCTACAGTATCTTACAGTTTTAGGATCCAGAGAAGAAGATAGCGTCATAGGAACTTGTACAACAGCATTATAAGTCTCGCCAATGACATGTTGTTGCTGTGCATTAGCTCCTGAAAATGAACAATAAGGTTTGTTAGTATTTTTTATTATTTATTCAAAAATTTAACAGAAAAACATAATTTAACACAAAATTTGGTATTTCCAGCGGTCTCCACACTAGGCTACGCCTGTGTCGTGGCGACCATATTTCATTCTTGGATTTACTTTTTCTTAAGTTTACATTTTACAATTTACAATTCTTTTTACAAATACACAAATTTAATTTTTTTTTCCCCCCGTGTTGGTCCGGGCTCCTTTGTAGAATAGACCATCTGCCTTCCTGTACCTGTACCAGACAGCTCGTCAAAGGCGAGCATAGGCTTGCCGTCACTAACACCGTGAAATCTGACTAGGTGGTAGAGTTTCGCAGCGACTCACCCGGATTGGTACCACCGCCTTACCTATTCCTGCCGCCATAACGTCATGACGTGTTCCGGTTCGGAGGGTAAGGTAGCCGGTAAACTTACTTTTGCTCGGGGCCTAACATCCCGGCTTGTGGTTGGCAACGCACCATTACCACCTTTGGTGTCTCTAGGCGGCGGGAATTTCTTACCATCAGGAAATCCGTCTGCTTGTTTGCCTTCCAATGTCATAAAAAAAATCCAGTATCTTTAAGAAAATGTTAAGTAAAGCTATGAGTCTGTAGTTACAAGGGTTACTTGTTGGTCCGTCTTTGTGAATTGGCGTTATCGCAGCTACTTTCCAGTTGTTTGGAAAAATACCCACACTTAAACTTAGATTGTAAATGTACTCTATGCATTCTGGCTCCATTGAGTAGAAAAATGAGATGCACTACTTGGGCAGTAAAAAATAAAGCCTCAAATTATATGTTAGTCTGCCTCAAATTTGCATAGGTTAACATTTGTCTATGATCTGAGACTTTTATTTTCGTGCCCCCAAGATGTATTTACTTGTTACCTGGTGACAAATCAGAGGATGCGATTTCCGAAACAAAATCACTAAGTGACGAGTACGATGAACTGGTACTTTCAGCTGCTTCAGAATCTGAACCGCTTTCATCTAAAAAGAATTATCTATATATTAATACGTGATGCTAAAACTTTGGACCCCTTTTTACGAAAATTGCGCGGACGCAGGAGCATCAAATTTGGCACACTTATAAAGTACATTAAATCAATAAATAAAACATTACCCACACTACCATGCATTTGACACACACAAACAAATATATTGATTATAACGATAAAAGATCACAGATGGCGCACTAAAAAGTTTGGAAACAAAGTAGTTGGTCTTGAGAAATGAAGATGGCGTTCTTATCAACAAGATATTAAAATTTATTACAGTCGAATTTCGACCAACGGGCGACCACTAGTATTTATTAATTTGTACAATGACTAGAATCAAACAATTTTAGATTAACAAAGCAATATCAAGCGAATATTGTCTGATCCAGTTTCAATTTTGGACCCACTATTTTGCAATACTACAAGTCTATATCTCAATGAGAGAATCATTAAAAACATAAAAAGTTCATACCTGTGGGCGGCGGTTGTGTCTCCCGCGTCAGTTCCCGGAGCGCACCGTTGAGCGAGGAGCCGTCGTCCCACACGGAGAAGCGGACGGGCTGCAGATGTTCGGCGAACCACTTGGGCTTGTCGCCCACCTGCCGCGGGTCGAACACGCCCGTCTGCACACGCAGGAACGCCACGTTGCACGGCGTGAGCGACCACTCCGCCAAGAACTCGACTGCCTGCGTAGTACCACGTAATTATTATACCGCTATAATATTGTGAAATTCTTTATTTCACTTTTTTATGGCGTCAAATTATGACAGCGCAACTCCTGATGCTAAGAGACACCAGTCACCTATATACATCATGAATGTTACTGGGACCTCGCTATCTCGTACCGGAATCTAAGACCACAGGTACTAATCTACCGGCTAAAAGTATTTCGGCACACTAATGTAATGGTGGCAGGAGTTAATAAGATGGTCGTACGAAGTTAGTAGAGGTGCTCCACATCACACTACCACCTAGTAATGGCTGACTGCTCTGATAAAACATACAGTAATCACCAGCACGGGATGGAGTTGTTGCATCCCGACGCAGCATACCTCTATGTACTCTTCAAAGCACGCACGAAAAACATACGCAAGCAAGCCCGGGCACACGCCCTGTCATCATCATCTTAGCATTTATTCCAGTTCTCTCGGGGCATGATTGCATCTTTTTAGTGATGACACAGGCTAAAGTGTACATCAAATAGCTGTCAAATGACGTGTTTTGTATTAGCTTTATATAGTGTTTTGATGTTAGTCACTGGAGATAGCAGACACAAAACGCGTCATTTGAGAGCTATTTGAAGTACACTTTTACCCAGTGATCATAACTAAAAATATACACAATCAGTCCCCTGGACATGGGAACTACTTTTACTTCTCGATTTTTTTTGGGTATTCGACATCACTTTAAGTTAATTCCTCGGCGCACGTGTCTTGTTTTATGACATCTAGACAGCATTTTTAGGTCGGCCTCTTACCAGTACCTATAGGTTTTAAGGTGTGTAAGTATTTGTTACCCACGTACCCTACTGGTTAACGTACACTATGACTGCACCATCTCAGTCGAATTTCTCGCAATTTGCGAAACCCTATAAATAGAGCTTTGTGGACTGCAGTCGAATTCTCCTGATGATTTCGGTTCGGTTACGAAGCGAAACGTACGTTGAGTTTTTATTAGTATGTGTATTGTTGGTACTAATAAAACAGTTTAGTAGTGTGTATTGTGTAGAGCTGGATATATTTGGGAGTTTTAGCTTCCGGTAAGTCCAATTCATTCTTAGCGCACTATTTTGTCTGTTTTGTTACGCCATAATACGTATACATTTTTTGGCGGAAAATTACAAATGAAATAATTTTATTTAGATTTTTCTTGCAATTTATGCGCTATCATGGACAAGATGGCTGCCTCCCACGTATGAGTGTTTTAATACGATCTTTGCGCTCAGTCAACTCTAACTTCAACTCAAACTCACATCACAACAACATCACACGACACCGTCGCCTCCGGTCTCGGCGACGAAGTCTCTCTTACCCCCGGCACCTAACGCCAGGCAACGAGCCGCCAATATTCCTCCTTCCAATCCACCCAGTAACCAGAACGCAGCACCAAGTCGAGGTACGGTCTCCCGGGAGACAGCCCTTGGTGCTGGCGTTGTAGGTAACAGCCCCATGCATTTAAATAATGATGTCTCGGGCTGAGCTCTCTGCTCGGCCCACAATGCTCGGTGAAGTTGCATAAAATCGCGAGATTAGCAACAATTTAGTCATTCAATAAAAAAAAAAACTTCAACTATATATCGCAACGTATCCTGTGGCATGCAACCTATGTTCATGCCGTTCGAGTAACGGCCGTGCTTCACTATCATGTACAATGACAGGCATAAAGATTTTATAGACGCAAATAGGTTCTATTAATTAACGCAACCTTACTCAAGCCGTAGTGATTCGGACTGAGGCGTCGTCGTGATAAAGAAAAGAACACAACTCAAGAACGATTTACGTGCACGAAATAAGAATTTATGTACATATTTAATTTTTGAGACCTGAAATTCTGTTTTTGCATTACGATAAAAAATGTATAATCTTTTGTATGTAGTAACATTATTCAACAACATAATTATTGTAGAAAATATACTAACAACGTTAAAACTTTACAAGGTATGAACATGAAAAGGTACCTGGGTTCTTGCGAATTTATTCAAAAAAGCTGTTGTCCGTGGACGTGATCTCAAGAAGCTGTTGATTTGGAAAGCAACCACCGGCCGAGGATACAAACGCAGTGTACGTGTATGCTCCATAAAATTCGCTAACAAATTCTGAGAGTTGAAAAACCGAACCTGAAATGAATATATTCTTCAATCATAATATTTATTGTTTTTTTAGTAATGATTATACACACAACAAATTTTCAAAGATAATTTAAAGGTTTGTTGAAAAAGCATTAACATTAAAGTTTAAAATAAACTTTAATTTAATTTAAGTAAATATCACAGAAGTAGTTTAAAAGATAAATAGATAAATTAATATTAAATAAAATTCGCGATAGGCTTGCCATATTTCACATTGTGGGACTTATTATCTATATCTACATATATGTCTTATATATATCTATACTGGGTACATAATTTAACATACCAGCTAAATATTGAGAATCGATTCGGAATCGATAACACTTCCGATCTATGAAATAATTAAAAATAAATCGATGTATAATTTTTATCCAACGAAAAATTCAAGATGCATGGTTATAGCGTAAACATAGCATAATACTGATTCCCGCTGACCACAGTCACATTCTCAGGCTGGCGACGTCACATAGAGTGAAGTGAAGAATTTTTGCGGACATTTTTAAATCAATGTCATGTCATTAAATCATTAAATATTACAATTTGGCAGTCATATTTAAAATTAATTACCATTTAAGAATTTACCCCCTTATACTAAAATTTGGTGGGCCTTTTAACTCCAACTCGTTGCTAATTACTAAAACTGGAGAGTCGTTTATATAGGTGTTACCATTTTACCATCCACAGCCGACAACTGTATTGTTGTCAATTAGTAGGTAGTTTGTAGAATTTGAAAAACTCATAAAATTGCTGTAGATCGCATACTATTCCTACCAGCTACCTGGACCCCTGTCCAGGGGTCATGATCCCCCCTTGGATCCGCCCTTGCATATAGACAAAAATGCTTGGTAATATCACTACTCATAGTCCCTTACGTTTTTTTATTTTAATACTACAATCAATAAAAAAATAAATTCCCTGACATTTAAGATGTGATATTTAATAAAAAAAATGGACTTGGAGTACAATACAAATTACACTCGTATTACAACGAACCAAACGATACAAACTTTTAATCGGAAATCGAAAACTAAGAAACGGTTTTAACATTTTATAAACTATTCAACGATAAAAACTAACTGTAGTGATTTCTTTTAAAACACGTTTTATTACAACTGCTTTAATTTGTGCTTTTTTTAAATCCTAATGTTGTAACATGATTTTCGACACTTACCATAGCAACTCTTGTAGCGACGTCCACAGAGTCGACATCATTGCCATATATGAGGGGGTTAACAGTCTGAGAGGGCGAGTGCGGGGAGTGCGGGGCGGGCGAG
>NJDD01004265.1:90162-103656 GCA_002245505.1 Calephelis nemesis
GAGTGCCGCTGGGACCCGCCGCCCGCGCTCTGCACCGACACGCGTCGGCTTTCCGGGGAACTGTGCGAGCCCCCTTCGCGGAATGATGCCGGTTGGACCCTGCACAGTTTTTTTAAATTACAACAACCTTAACAGTAAGGGATACGGCTGTGTAGGTAATTGATGATTTCGAATTTTCATTTTGAGTATTGTATTACTACATCATTATCATTATATACAACAAAACTAAGTTGATAAAATGTGCGTGCCGATAAAACTTAAAAAGGATTCCCGATTCGATAAAGGGACTTATATAGTGCAACAGCCCTTTATCCCCCCTCGAACTAGAAAGTTTCCTTTTTAAATTAAAGGGCGTATTTTTAAAGATTTATGGGCTTTTCCCATTCCTCAACTTGAAAATTAAGTGAAGTAGTGGCGCCATCTGTTGTCGAGTAGTTGAACTCCATTCAGAACAACGATTATTTGAGTTGCGTTTCGAAAGGCACTGCGAGCAATTACAGCATGTGTAGCAATAGCGCGAAATTTGAAATTCCAATTTCAACAAAGTCTTAAATTACATTTGTTTTTATAATAAAGTTATTAAATTTTGTGTATTTATACAACATTAGGTAGCTTTAATTTCGGAATTAAAGCCAGATAAGTTTAGTTATTCAAATTATTAATCATTAATTCTAAAAATATTTTAAAATTTAAGTTTTAAAATTTCGCGCCTTTACTACTTATGCTATAGCTGCAGAACTTATTGTTAAGGCGGACGATAATGACGAGTACATTCTAGAAGGTGTAAAAAAATATTCTCGAAATTTTCCGAATATCCTAGAGGTTAGCTCTCTGATTATATAAGGGCCCGGTATCACCCGCCAGAGTTAGTTCGATAGCGAATGTTTTCAATAATTTTTTTTTACTATTACGTCATAGTTTATTTTTTTATTTCAACTACCGCGTAATCTCATATCAACTCCCGGGCGAAGCCGGGTATTATAGCTAGTTTATAATAAAACTTACTTCAATGTCGCACCCCCCACGCTATCTCGTCTTGAAGGCAACAGAGTAGCAGCAGCATGTTCCGCAGAAGTATTCGTTAGGCTGCTGATAGCCTAAAAAATAATTTGCTGTCAACATGATGGTAAGTAATTTTGGATTTCCTAATTTAGTAAAAATCTATTAAACGTATTTAAAAATAGCAACTTTTAAATATTTTTTACACAACTAAATAAGCTGTTTTAATAATTATATATTAATTTCATTATTATTGCATTTAGCACAATTTGCACACTAAATACTACCTAATTATATGTAGGTCTCATTCTGCTACACGACCTTTAACTGTATTTAAGTTATTGCTTTCTTCTTTCATTTTAATGGAAATAAAAGATAATGGACATTTCAGTCTTGTTAATTTGGTGAACGTGTCTTTCGAAATGTTGCATGTGTAATAGCAATTATACTGCACTAAATGTGACAGTTGCTTTCTTTTACTTTCATTATAAGAAGATAGAAAAACATTCAAATAAGTTTAAGGCTACGTTCAGTAAATAAACCATACTGTAATTTTAAAAAATATACATAGACGGATAAGTAAGGCAATAAAATTATTCAGTATTTAACTTACAATTTCATTGAGTCAATGATTTGTAATATAAAGAATTTTGCATTAGAAGCAATTTTCGAAATAAACTTGACACGCAAGATCCAAATGCCAAATGTTTCTGTGTATAACGCTATAATTTGCATATAAAATTAAGTTTCAATTTAAAAAAAGACTTTAATTTTAAATGTCTCACATTATATTACATTCAACTTTTTGCTAAAAATCAAATGAGATCAAATGAGCATAGATAAATAAGATCATCAGGTCTTTATTAGTGGATTATTCGTTTTACTTTGGTGCACATCTGTTGATCTAAAATACAGTATCCTTTTTCTGTTTAGGCATAAGCTTGCTTCAATGCATGTTTACCACATATTTATGACATTTTAAAATTTGAACCATTATAACAGCAATTAAACCAACCTACCAAACAATGCTTTGTTGCTAAAAGTTCATGATAGATAACATCCACATTTAAAAATAGTCAAATACTGAAACATGCTAAAAACTTTTTAGTCAAATAAATACATAACATTAGAGCGCATAAATATAGTTCAAATAGCAACTCTCCACTAAATGCACATTGATGTATGAAAATTATTACTAAGTAAAAAATAATTACTTATTGTTACCCAAGAAGGGCAATAAATAGCCTCGCATGCCACTTTGCTTAAGCACCCCAATTATGCTAAGCAATAAGTATATGCAACGCGCCAAAAAAACTAAGTATATAACGTCATATGAATTTACTTAAAAAGTATAATATTTTTTATAAAAATACTTTGACATTTAAATTTTGACTATGGCAACTCTAATGTATCTTTTGTTAGTGACAGTTCACTGAAAGAAAACCATGGACTCGGACCATGATACTGAATTCAAATCCGAAAGATTTTTGTGGGAAATGTTGGGAGTATTTTTAACTAAAACTTTTTGACTTAGGTACGAGACAGGCTTTGTTTTTGTTGAAACTGCAGTGGAAAACTAGGTAGTTTTCGAAATTGAATGCTGGTTTTTAGTATTTCTTTGAATTTAACTGGAGTACTTCATACTTAACATTTTTAATTATTTATACGGGATACTCACGATATATTTTTATTTTATTTGTCGATGTTTCGGCCTAGTTGTATAGGCCTTAAAAATACACGACGATTTAAGTTTAAAATCATTTTCCTTTATATTTTTATTAACCTTATAATTTTTTAACTGGGTTTTGCTAGTTTTTGGAGATTGTACCAATTTAATTATCAATAAAAATAATTTAAGTTAAAAAAACACCAAAAAATTTCAAAAATTTCCCACAAAAACCTTCGGCTATGAACTCAGTATTATGGTCCGAATAAATGGGTTATTTTCGGTGAGCTGTCATTAACACCTTGTATATGAAAGTGTATCTACTTGTTATGAGCTGGATGAGACGAGTAGAAACCAAAGACGATAATAAAAGATAGGTAAGTTTTAAGACGTCTTCATCACTTTATTTTATATTTATCCGATGTTACTTTAATATGGATGTTAACTTTCTTAGCATTTTAAATAAAATTAGCCTCATCATACCAATCATGCTGCAACAAAATAATGACTGAAATTGTGCACTAATTTAAATAATAAACAAAACCAGTAAATAAACTTGTACCATGTTAATTATGTAAGTATTTCAATGTCATGTAACAAAGATAGCTTTCAGTCAACATTTTACATGCCCCCTCTTAGATATGATGTATATTAGACCGTTTGCGGTCTATATTTCTAAAAGGACGGCACATTATCACACGAGCACAAAACTGTTACTGTTGTGAAGAAATATAAAAGTGTGCAATGTAAAAAGAATATATATTTACACCAGTTCCGGCACGCCCCATTAGTTGCATAGCCTAGCACGAGAAAAAGCAACGAGTGTTAGTGAAAATAATAAAATAGCATAGCAAGAAAACAGTTTACATTTCAACTTTCATATAATATACCTTATATTCTCTAATAAAATGTAAATATACCTGTATGTTTGTATTTTCTAACACTGAAAATCTGCAGATGAAGGTTCATACTGAGTTATAGCCTATACTAATATATACTTCTTGATGATGATTTGCGATTATTAAAAGTAAGGTATATTCTTAACGGAGTAAGAAAAAAAAATTGTTTTATTTCTAAACGCCCTTTTATCTTCACCCATTTTTTTCAGAACTATGTTAAATGAAATATAGATTTTTTTTAAGATTTCATAATATCGACATTATTGAAGAATTTTTTTTAATTATTATTTTTATTGCAGTATGGTATTGAAATTGTGAAATGTAAAACACTAATGTGTGATATTTATAAATAATTAATTTCATCGTAAAATCGTGTCAAACAAATTAAAGTATTAAAATGACATATTTTTTCTAAAAAGAGATAAAGTGAATAGCGACAGAGACAACATTGCGCAGGTGTATTCAAGAGATTTTTAAGGTGGCAAACATTAATACAATAGAAGTGTAACAAAATAGCTTCTATAGGTGCCCAAATTACCTGTTTCAAATGATTTTTGAGTACAGAGCACTCTGGTTCTGGCAACGCTGGCAAATCTTGGTCGGACCCAGTGGGACATGTTAACTTCGTTGCATCTAGATCTACTAGCCAAATGTCATCTGGTAATCTATAGAAAAAATAGAAAGAAGGCACATCAATATAACACATACAGGCTTACATCTAAAGCACTAGCCAAATTTTGAGATACGGTTCGGAATCGATAACACCTTCGATCAATGAAAAAATTGAAAAAATAAACAATTTATAATTTTCGGACTTTTATATTTTTCGGATTTTTATATTTTTCCGACGCAAGACTAAGATAAATGTTTGTTATAAAACAAATCATAAAAGTAGTTCCCACCGAACGCAGTTGCATTCGCAGGCTGTTGACGTCTTGACTCATACTTGGCACGACATCGCGTGACAGCATGTGAAGCATTTTTGCGGATAGTTTTAAATAAATGTTCCTATAAGTAAATATTTCAATATGATAAAATTATTTAAAACACATCGCCATTTAAGCCTTTACCCATATGTATATATTAGATTTATTAATTATTACAACACAGATTATGATTCCATTTTCTTTTTCAATTCAAACATCTTGATTCGTTTGAAATATTTCAATGTTTAGGAATACTACTTTATTTTTAATTAATTTTATAAGTTCCTAAAATTAGTCATACTGTCCCTAGCATAAAGTTTTCAACCTCTGGAATCGACCAGTCGAAACGTGCGTAGCGCTACAGTGCATACAGTTAAACTTTTACTCTATACTAAAGCTCTAGTCATTTGTAAATAGTTCCGATCGATGTTCGGTAGATAGAAATTTTTCATTGGTAAAATTTTAACTATTATGACGAATTTATTATGTAGAAGTTAAAATTTAACCAATGATATATTTGTATCATTATTTGACACTAGTCTATGCTTATTTATGGTATACGTATTGGGTACTTAAAAACGTTGGTGTTTAATTTTTGAGGTTAATTTTATGATCTTTGCACAGATATACGTACTTAAAATTCTTTTTATACGTGAAGAAAGTAGCAGGAATGCCGATAAGAAATGGAGTAGGTGCTAGTAGAAGTTGTTCAGCGTGGCTCATACAGCTCGGCAGGAGTGGAATAGCCGGGAACATGTACTCCAACGGGTACAACATCGCCACTAGCGCCATTACAGACATCGACAGCGCGTTGTAGTCTCGAGACTGTACTACCACTTTGTTCTCCAATAATATCAAAGTAAGGACTTTCAGACATGTATCTATACCTGAAAATAAATAATTAAAGTTAAAAAACTTTAAAAAGTTAAATACAAAAAAAAATTTGAATTTCGAAAACCAATTTTGAAAATGATATGCCTGCGAACAAGCACATGGTTCTCTTAATGGTAAGAATAGACAGTGTCTTATAGACACCATACAATATGTAAGTGCATAAGTGTCCTGTGGCCGGAATGTTGTCTACCGCTTGACCTACCCTCTGGACCGGAACTTGACATTGTCATTATGGCGGTAGGAATAGGCAAGGTTAATCCTATAATAACCCTTTAATCCTTCCCGGACGAGATGAAAAAATGACCCATTTAACATTTGCTCGCCTCTTACGAGCTAGGTATCGCTGGATCGCCTCTCAACTCTCGCTTCAACAGAATAAATTTAGGAAGCTAGGGTTATTTATTAGTTTTTACAAACTATAATAAGAAATAGGTATGAAAGGCAGTTCCATGTGCTTACAGTCTGAAAGTCGAGAATAATAAGTTCTGATAAACAAATTTATAAAAAATATGGTTTTATTAAAATGCCTGATACTATAATGATACGTGCCGTTCACAATTGGTAAGCCGGTATAGCAACATAAGTGAATCAATATAAAGATAAAAGTGCACACATCCATTGAAGATCACAAGAAAGTACAAAATATTATATAAGGAACATACATAGGCCCTATGATAAAGTAATATTATCAGTGCAATAGGATACTATTAAGAAACGACGAAAGGTTTTATCAACTATACAGTATATGTGAAAACAAATAACAAAAGTACAGAGCGTTTGTAGCTTTCCCTATAAAATTAATTTCGTGCAAGTAGGACGATAATATCCAGAGCAACCTGAATGAAATTAACTAAATTAGCAATCTCGCGAGATTGCTGCCGCCAAGACTGTTTTTTGTGAGAAATTATCGTAAAATTCAAATATATGTATATCTTACGAGGCCATCGCATCACACCTGAACGGACGGACCAATTTTACTTATTATTTTTTTTGCTGGGTTGGTTATTGTCCGGAGAAGGTTCTTATGCTCATTATTTTTTTCCTTTATACACACTGTCAGTAAAGTAAAACGATACGATTTTCCCCTGCCCTGGTCAGCCAGTCAAATACAAATTCAAATTAAATAATGTTTGTTAAAAGTAAGTTAAAACACGTAATACGTGCGGAGTGAAGATCTTCTTTTAGGTAAGAAATATTTGTGTGTGTATGTGCGGTTGTGAGGGCGCGAGGAGTGAGAAAAAAATAAAGCTTGTTCAACCACGTTTTTAGTTTTTACTAACATACTTTATAGGCGTTTTATGTTTTTAGTTTTCTGTCTACTGTTTCATATAACTAGGACGTATGTGCTAAATATTGGTGTTTTTGCATTGCTTTAAATAACAATATTGTCTATATTTATTGAAATTTATAAATCAGGCTTAATTCTAATCGTATGTGAATTTCTTTAATTGACACTTACATTTGGGTTTTCCCCGACTTGGTCCGGGTCCGCTGAGTAGATTAGACTATTTGCCAGACAGTTCGCAAAAGGCGAGCACTGGTTAGAACATAGGTCAGTACCAATAAGACCATTGTTAGTTGAGTGCTGTGCAGCACTTACCCGGGTAGGGATCCACCGCCTTACTTATTATTATTATTCCTGCCCCTATAATGACTTGCTCAAGTTTCGGTCTGGAGGGTAGGGTAGCCGGTAGAAGGGTAGGGTGCCATTAAGAAGTTTCACTTCTTACGTATGCACACTAATACAAACACATTTTTATATTTAATTTCAATTCTAAAATGTAATTCTGCACACTGTTGCAATGTGTCAGTAATTAAACAAAAATGAAACTCGTATAAATTTTTTGCTTAAGTAGATAGGAAAGTTGATCAACGTAAATCGTATGTGGTCGCTTATTCCGAAGATGTGCTGCGTCAGCGTTTGAGGAGGAAGGAAGGTAAATACAGCGTGTTCAACACGCAGGGTAAACCTACTTATTTCAGTAACAATAAAGTCGCCCTTTTGACATAGTAATTTACTAATTACGTTATCACGTTGCCTAGTGAATAGTAAAGCAAAAGCAGTAGATAGTCGATAAACATGTATGTGGTCGGGCAGTGCGAAGACGAATAGAGCGTGCACAGAGTGATCAATGTCCGGTTCCTATATTTAAGAGACTAGTCGTTTAGACTTACAAACAGTAGTTTTTGGTCGAACGGTAAAAAATCTAACTACGGTCGTTCGTTGTATATTTAAACTCAAAGCATTAACAGCAATGCATAGTTACTTTTAGATAAACAACCAATGGTTATACTAACGGATTACAGTTCGTTGATTATAGGAACCGGTCTTAATGAGAAGTATAAAATGTAATTCTACCTAGTAATTCCAAAGGCAAATGCAGCGGAAAGTCGACGAGAGCGAATCTGGTGTGGTCGGGCAGCGCGAAGAGAAGCGGCGCGTGCGCGGTGGGCGATAGCACCTCGAGCTCGAGGCGCGTCTTGCCCGGCACCGGCACCGGCGCCGACAGCAGCCGCAGGATCCACGTCTCGATCTCCTTCACGTCGTGCACCACGATCGTCGGCGTGTTCTCGTACGCCTGACCCGTCAGCACCGACCACACCGTATCTCTAACGAGTTATGGACTTGCTTACTATTTAATGCGTATAATACTGTGTAAATAAATATAGAATAAATACTCCTAACTTTAAGTTGATATTGTAGTCTGTAGAGGAGCACCGGCTGTTAAATGACCGTCAATACGGTTTTCGTCGTGGTCGTACAGGTGGTGATCTTTTAGTTTACTTAACACACCCATGGTCGCAAGCAGTCGAAAGCAAGGGAGAAGCATTGGCCCTTAGTTTGGACATAGCGAAAGCCTTTGATCGGGTGTAGCACAAGGCGCTTCTATCGAAGCTTCCTTTTTACGGTCTTGTTGAAAAGTTATGCAAATGGGTCACTAGTTTTTTGACGGAGTGTAGCATCAATGTCGTTGTCGACGGCAGGTGCTTGGAGTCCAAGCTTATCAATGATGGTGTTCCCCAAGGCTGTGTGATTTCTCCTACTTTGTTTCTTATGCATATCAATGACATCTTGCAAATTAGTAACACTCATTGCTATGCAGACGAAAGCCTTACACTTTGGCCGGCATAATGTATCTCGGGAATATGTCATTCAAAGCCGGAACCCGTTTGTGTCTAAAGTTGACAATCTTCTGTCTGAAATTTCGTTTTGGGGCCAGCAAAATCTGCTGCAATTTAATTTTAGCAAGGCACAAGTTTGCGCGTTTTCCACTAAAAAGATTCCTTTCGTCGCATATCCTCGTTTTGAGAGCGTTTTCCTAACTACCACAGCCTGAGTTGGTATACTTGGCGTTGACATTTCGAGTAATGTTCAATTTCGTGCTCATCTGGAGGAGAAGGCTAAAAAAATAGTTCTAAAATTGCGCTCAAGGGGAATATTTATTGCCGTAAAAGTATGATAGTCTCATTTATGGAGATTTCCATACTGGAAAAATTAACAAAAAGTACTATAATTCTGTTAAATGAAAATTGATATTTTTTATTAAATGAAAACATATTCTATTCAAAAAAGGCTTACCTAAAAATTTGTCTGGACGCTCCTACGCGTCGCGGACTGGAAGACTCGTTGCAGGCATCGATTAACTTTTTAAGGATAAACAGGCACTCTCGGAATGTGGAAAAGAAAGGATGATGTGACAATAAACAAATGGACGTTAGGGAATGATTTCTTATTCGCTGCAACAAATAAATACAGTTCGTTACAACTAATTCGTTGGTATATGTATTTCTGGAGCTGTACAGAATGGTTTTTACAAGAATAAAAGATATTATATCTATACTAATATTATAAAGATGAAAAGTTTGATTTTTCGTTTGTTTGTTTGTTTAAAATGAATAGGCTCCGGAATTACTACACCGATTTTAAAAATTATTTCTCCTTTAGAATGATAAATTATCCATGAGTGACATAGACTATGTTTCATCAAAATCGGTGCAGTAGAAGCCAAGTTACGCAGGCGAAGCTGCGTGAAACTGCTAGTTATGTTATAATCAAATTAGATATTTAATCGATTTCTTAGGACTCAACACTTCGCTGTACGCTTTGCAATTAATTTAAGTCCATGGATCAGATCAGAGATTAAGAGATGTCTGCTCTAACTGAATATTTGCCATTTACACATTGGGAAATGCTTTGGAAAACAAGAAATTTCAAACACAATAAAACCTTTATGCGCCCTTTTCAATAATCAATTTTACATGCACAACTTGAATGAACTTTTAGCAGACTGTGAAGCTTCGGAATACCTACCGCACTAAGTTTTCAGTGAATCAACAAACACCTGTATCGCATTGGTAGCGGTTTTATGTGAAATGTACAATTTCTCGGACACATGTATTTTTTCGGAAATATTTTGGTACAAAACCTAGCAAATGGCAACATGGCCGACGTTTTTTATTAATGTGTCATTTTGAGTTTTCTATATTAATAGCCAATTTCTCATGTGTCTTACACAAATGGTCATTGGCTTTTTTCGTGTTCACAGTAGATTGTAGTCACCTGTCTCTTGCGAGCGGCGCGCGGGCTGGGTGAGTGCGAGCCGCCGCTCTCGGAGTCTGGTGCGGCCGGCGCGGGGGCCAGCCGCGGGGGCCCACTGCAGTCTCGCTCCGAGTCGCTCGGGGCTACATTGCTGCTCCTATAGTCACTGGAACATGCCTAACGCGTTACTACTGAATTTTATTGAAAAAGTATCTTCACGTCCATATCCTCGAAGAAGTAGACAAAGGAACAACCAGGACACGCACTACTAGCTGAAGACACTAAGTCTTACAATGTGGCAGGAGGCAAGCTTATCGCCAACTTGGCACCTATCAGATCTCGGGCAACGTTATTTTTATTAGAAAATAAAAAATACACACTTTTTAATTTTCTTGTTGCCCGACCCAGTGATCAAACCCGGGATTTCAAGAAGTCAGGTCCGACGCCGGACCCCTACAGTCCGAGTAGTAGTCCGGTTACAGAGGCGATATTTTTATTACTTTCAGATATTTAATTATAGTATGATAGGAGGTAAGTTGTGAGAGCGCGTTCATTTTCCAAAAGGCTTTAAATATAGTTTTCAAGAAAGCCACCTCAGGTGAAACGGTGTTACGTAAACCTATTAGTTTATTGGCTACGTGGGTAACATTCGTCTGAACGCCATTAAATTAGTAGACACGGGTAAAAGAGGCCGATCCAAGAAACGTTAGCTAAATGTCGTGAAACAAGCCATGTGTGCTAAAGGAAACACTGTTAAGGATGCTGAACACCGTGCAAACCGAGAAAAACTCTAGGAAAGTGGACCTTGGGTTTCCCTGCTTAAGGATAAAAGGCAAATTGATACTTATGCTAAGATTATGATTATGATTAAATATGGTATTTAACAAACAGACAACAAATGATGGTAATACACGCTGCCTATAGACACAAAATGTGATAATAGCACGTCATCAAACTGAGAAAGGGCTAACAAACCTCTTGCGTTTGTAACTTATCGACTGCACTAGCCTCCGAATCAGATTATATAATGATAAGCATCGAAATTAGTGCGACTATAATCAGGAGACAGGTGCCTATTACGGCGATTTGTGCAGAACGCATCGACTCCAACGATTAAGAACGAAATACATACACATTCAAAAACTATACCTATAGTGTATACGTACAGACTAAACTTAAATTCCTGCAGAGAACGAGCGTAGGTAAATGAAATCGCAATTAATAACTATTGTTTTTGATTTTGATCAAAATTTATATGACTCGGCTGAATAGATATAGTTTAAATAAATTTTCATAACGTACCTAGTGGTATACAAACGTATTTCCAATTATGTTTTTATGCCTTCCATTCTATCAATATTATAAATGGGAAATTATGTTGTTACTTCTTCACGCAAAAACTGCTGAACTGATTTCCATGAAATTTGGTACACACATAGAGGGTAACTTGGATTAATACATTGGATAGTTTTATCACGAAATAATGTTCCTGTGGGATATGATAAATGTAAATTTTGTCTGTTTCTTTGTTATTCCTTCACGCAAAACCCGCTGAAACGATTTCCATGAAATTTAGTACACACATAGTGAGTAACTTGGATTAACACATATGATAGTTTTTATCCGGAAGCAAAGTTCCCGTGGGACCATTCAGCAACAGCTAGTTTTTGACGTGACAACGTCTTAAATTAGGTTGCGGCTCGGAGTCACTCATGAAAAAGTGTAACGCCCCGTAACGTTACGATGAGTCACCGAACGAGAGAGAGGCCCGCCAGAGCGGCGAATGCCTTGCGTCTCTCTCCCACTCTTTAATAATATTCATATCAATAAATATTCTACCGAGAAAAAGACGTTGTCACGTAAAATCTTCGCCCGTAAAACCGACTTTACAGGCAACCATTTTTTTTACATAAAATTCAGTAGTATTGAATGTTCACCTTGAGAAAGCCGAGTCGGAGCTCCTTTCCATAGACTTGCGCCATGACTCTCTCCGCAACACGCTGCGTTCGCGAGGACCCGGCGCTGGGGCTCGTTCAACCGCGCGGTAGAAGTTGATGCATATCCCATATCGGGTTTTACCTAAAAACACAGATTTCTTAAAAAATCTTTAAAAAGGAGGCAGACGACTCATTTTTATTACATTACACTTCGCGTCAATGTTATTCTGGCGCTATTTATGCCTGCAACGTTTACCGATAGTGTCGATAGTATCACAAAAAAAATCATTAAACGAATCATTCAGCAAACAGATAGGTAAATGTAGTGTCAAAATGAGTTTTTAAATATAAAAAATATACCAGTGAATTCTGTACAATAAAGATATTTAAAGAAAAAAATAGGTGTATATTTTGTAACAAACATATATATTTATTTTGTGCAATATTTTTAGGATTCTTGTTTATCTTTCTTTTTGTCTGTTTGCCTGTGAAACTGGAAAACTTGCCACGTTTTAGGCCAAATCTAGTGACCCGATCGTGACGAAATTTGTCTAGCAGGTACTCCATGTTCCAAAGAAAAAGGTAAATTCTCTCGAAATTTATGTGTATGTTTTATAAAAATATAAATAATGAAGCTCTATCAAATGTCAATTACGATATTCTTACATTTAGCTAGTACATATATAAAAGACTAGCGGCCCGCCCCGGCTTCTCACGGGTATAAAACATACATATAAACCTTCCTTTTTAAACACTTTATCTATTAAAAAAACCGTATCAAAATCCGCTGCGTAGTTTGAAAGATTTAAGCATACAAAGAACAGAGAACGCGACTTTGTTTTATACTATGTAGTGATATACATTTAACTAAAACACGCCATGTTTAAAAGAAAACTCCGTGTTTAATCGAGTAAGGCAAAATCGCGGCCGAAGAGTAGTTACCCACCCGAATCCTTATCAGTGAGCGTGAAAACGAAGGAAGTGGTATCACGAGTAGTGATATGAGCGAGCTGCCTCCGCGGGCCCACCGACACGCACCCCTCTGGCTGGCAGAAGTAAACCATGTCCAACGGTAACGGGAAGTCATCATGATTGGTCAGGGGGTATCGACGTAGTAGTTCCGGTGCCTGCAAATTAGATTTTTTGTATTATTATTAATACTAGTGGTCGCCCATTGGTCGAAATTCGACCATCATAAATTTTAATATCTTGTTGATGAGAACGCCATCTTCATTTATCAAGATCAACTACTTTGTTTCCAAACTTTTTAGTGCGCCATCTGTGATCTTTTATCGTTATCATCAATATATTTGTTTGTGTGTGTCAAATGCATGGTAGTGTGGGTAATGTTTTATTTATTGATTTAATGTACTTGATAAGCATCATTATTGAAAAATATCAGCGTTTTCTCATTCAGCGTATTCTCCTACACATAAACTATAAGTGTGCTAGGTATAATAAATTTTATGCTCCTGCGTCCGCGGAATTTTCGTAAAAAGGGGTCCAAAGTTTTGGCATCACGTATTAATAGGTATATACCTAGTCTTGCCATAAATATTGTAATAAAGAAAAAAAATATTTTTTTAACTGCAAATAACATATATTACTTTTACAGTGTGTTAGTTTAATACAT
>NJDD01004265.1:104586-152634 GCA_002245505.1 Calephelis nemesis
AAAATGTTTTCATTTGTAGAAACGGCATGAAAAAAACGGACTGAAGGTCGAGATTTTCCAAAATTACAGAAAACATCTAATAATTTTGAAACCATAACACTTTTACTGAGGTAATTTTTTTTTATTTGGTAGAACGCTATGTCACACACCACCAGGTGAAGGGTTATCCATGACTTCCTGGACACGTTGTATATAGATAATGCCAAATACACCCAAATTTAATTGACCGTACTTTAAATGACCGTTATCAAGTTATAAGTGGATTATTTACATAGTTCCTAGGTTTGTTAAAAGTGAAAAGAAACGAAAATAAAAAAAAAAGTTTAAACTTACTAAGGAAGCTAACGAGCTTTTGTGTCTAAGGTGCCACTTGCTGCTTCAATATAATTAGAATTTTTACCTGAACCGGAGCCAATCCCTTTCCAGAAGTGTAAGGCGTCGCCCCAACAATAGTCAGATAATCCACCAGCCGTGGACATAAAAATTGTTTTTGTAGGTCCATATTTTTGATATGCACGAATTAGTGTCCCTCGTCCTATGTACAAACTTCACGACACCCATTATATTCTATATTAATATTGCTTGTCATAATTATTATCCTGTAACAAATAACATTATGTTGTTAATCTGCAACATAACATTGCCAACATAAATTATAAGCATTATTTTAGTGACGTTAGCAAAACGGCCAAGACAAGACGAGAAGTTTGATTAAGGTGTAACATTTATTGATTAATATTATCAATATTACTGATATAATCAATCAGATCTATAGCATAAGTAAGTAATTAGTTCAGTATATTACAGATACAATAATATTTACAATATTACTGATATAATCAATTTCATTTCAGACCAAGAACGGAAAATTAGTTACGCCCCTCTCGGGATATAAAATTAGGTCAATATTAGGTATAGTAGATTGAATCATACACCAATATCAATACCTACATTTTTTATTATTTATGATATTGGAAGGCAAACGCAGACGGATTTCCTGATGGTAAGAAATTCTTGCCACCAAGAGATACCAAACGTGATAGTGGTGCGCTGCCAACCTTAGGCCGGGATGTAAGGCCTCGACCAAAAGTAAGTTTACCGGCTAGCTTATCCTCCGAACCGAAACACGTCAATGGCAAGTGCTGATATTATGGCGGCAAGAATAGGTAAGGCAGTGATACCAATCCGGGCGAACCGCTGTGAAACTCTACCGCCTAGTCAGATGTCACGGTGTTTGTGACGGTAAGCAAAGGAGCCCGGACCCTTCCCTAGCTAGGTACCTATAATAAAGTTGTAGGAGAGTGAATTCTGTTCTCTAATAAAAAAAAATGTTGGTCGGGATTCGAAATGTGCCCGGTTGGCGATAGGCTTGCCACCTATCACATTGTGGGACTTAGTGTCTTCGGCTAGTCGTGGGTGCCCTGGTTGTGCCTCTGCCTACCTCTTCCGGGAAATGGGCGTGAAGATACTTACTTCCTGAATACATTTGCTAAAATAGGTGCAAGTGACTAAAAAGGCACAGCAGAATGTTTTTCCATTATTAGAAATTTTTTGTCTGTCTGTCCCCACCGCGGCTTACGCCCTAATTTACTAAACCGATCGTAACGAAATTCGGTAAGTAGATACTCTATGATCCGATGGAGGCTATTTTATATTCAGTAGGAGAAAGCTTAAAGTCAAAATGTAACTTTTTTTTACTTTAACACATAGAGCATTTTTGCAGTGTGTGTTTTACACATTGCCCTGTAATTGTTTCCAAGTGATAATTTTTGTAGTTTAGAAATTACAGATACTGAAAAATCACTGTAAAAAAAGTGTCCACATAACTTGGAATCCGGAATGTGGAGAAATATTTGTATGTACATGTCATCTCGAGCTACTCTTTGTACTTTTATAATTAATTCCAACCATACTAACACTATAAATGCGGAAGATTGTCTGTCTATTACGATTAATTTTGCGATCTAAGTTGCATGTACAGCTAGAAATAAATATATAAAAATAAATATTGCTTGAGAAATTACGTAAACTTAACGAAGCCCTGAAGTAAGCAAATTATACGCTTGTGTTAGAGAAGTTAGTCAACGATCGCGACACTAACACAAAAACACTTTATTAGATACTGGAATAAAATTAAAAACATCTAGATATTCATCACATAAATCTGGTTACCCTTGAATCTCGATTTCATGAAAATTTGAAATTTTAATCTGATTTGTGTCATTTTGTACCTACAAGTGAATTATTAAAATTTAGTTAATAATAAATAATAATTTAGAACACTTATCCGATTCGTTATTATACTATGCGTCCTTCATTCATTGCCTAACTGCAGCGTAAGTACGTCCCTGATAGAAAGTAATCAATAGCTCTTAATTTCCCATATTATCCAATACGCAGGCTTGCAACTATATAGGGTATGTGTGCCCATTCGCGTCCACGCATCAATTCGCGTCCATTTCGCGGACACCGTATAAAAAACCCTTAAAAATAAGTGTACTAACAAACTAAGGAAATTAAAAGTCGTTTCTGTCTATAATACAATATATTAGTAACACATATACCAAGACAAAAGAACTGTTCACATAATTTTTCCTGTTTAAAAAAAATAACGAAACTTAGCTATACAAAAAAGTTGTGTAAATAGCTATAATTTTAGTAAAAAAATAGTGAACCGGCGCGCGTTTCATACGTAATTTTTCAATGTTTTAATTTTAATTAAAGATTTTATTAGTCCCTAGACCTTGCAAATGAATAAAAGAATAAAAATAATGATGATTTTGATTGATTATTGTATTTTTAAGGTGAAAATGAGGTGGACGCGAACTAGTTTACTAATTTTGCGAATTTGTTAGTTTGCGTCCAGGGTGGAAGCGAACTCATCTTACTATTTCTAACTTGATCCTTTATTTTAATGTGAAGAAATATGTCATAAGGATGGGGTTTTATTTTGTTTTTACTACTATTATTATGCTTATTAAAATAGCCAATTTGCGTCCACATAATTATAGTAATAGAAAAAGATATAGATGTCGAAATTTACCTGGACGCAAACTGGATGGACGGATTATACTACATACCAGTTTGCGTCCACTTTTATTTAAATACTAAATCTTACATAACTGTTTTATAAAATTGAATCAGAAATTTATAGATAGATGGTAGTCGGTAGAGTGCATTGTATCATCCCTTCGGGACTAGTGCCCGACGCTCCGGAAGGGAACAAGCGCATTAAACTTTTTCTGCCTTCTTCCACTTATACACAAAATCGAAATCGAATTCAATTCCATCCAAATCCAGGGAAATCGAAATTTACCTGGACGCAAACTGGATGGACGGATTATACCATATACCAGTTTGCGTCCACTTGTTTATTTAAATGCTAAATCTTAAGTAACTGATTTATAAAATTAAATCAGACAGTTATAGATAGGTGGTAGTCGGTAAAGTGCATTGTATAATCCCATCGGGACTAGTACCCACCACCGCTCCGGAAGGAAACAAGTGCATTAAACTGTTTCTGCCTTCTTCCACTTATACACAAGCAGCTATATGAGAAAATTTTAACGACATAAAGACAAATATACTTATACTCAGGCTTGTACTCCCCAAAGTTGACAAAGGTGCAACTAGGACACGTACGATTAGCCTAAGATACTTGGTTCCACAATGCGATAGATGACAAACCTATTGCCAACCGGGCACATGTTCTATCCCGGATGACGATGTTTTCATTAGAAAATAAAAAAGATAAAGAGCATATCAACAACGAAAGAGGGAACACGATAGGTAAAAATTGAAGGAAACTAAAAATTTTGTGTAAAATGGACGTGCTCGATGTGAAATCTCTAAGAGAAAATTGGCTACCTGCAGATGTAACAAAATCTTTTAAAGATTTTAAAGTGTCTGTATTCTAAAATTAAGATATTGTGGATGCGAAAAAAAAATATATGACCTAATGGTGTCCTGCCTCATATAAACAATCGATGAAGTAATTTTGGGCTAGAAATCATCTGAGCTGCAAACAGTGATGAACTAATGAATGAGGATTGGAAAGAAAAATTCGTATCTACCTTTGAATGCAAATGAAACCAAAATAGCACTTGAAAGAGATGTAGTCATAACGTAGGTATTCAAGAGTTTTAGTAGACGTAGTAGCGCTGGTGCAAATAAATGAATCTGTTTATCCGGGTAGTGCTTTTTGCAGGGATAGTTTTACTGACGGCAATCGTAACAATAAGATCAGAGAAAGAGTGAGATTAAAAATAAGTATTTTGTTACAATATAGAGTAAGGGCATGTTCCGTTGTTTGGTACACGTTGTAAGAATGGCAGATTAGAGATTGCCAGTACAGATATACATTGCAAAACTGGAAGGACGTACTTAGTTACCCGGGGAGACCTAAGTTGATATTCTCTGACAACTCTTGCCATCACAGTCTCCACAACCAGCTTCTTTGTTTGAAAAAAGGTATGAATGTGAAAGAAGCTAGTGACACTTGGTACTCGATATTCTCTGCCAACCCAGTAAGGAACTAGGCAGGAAAAAAAGATTTTTAAAAAAGACTTAAAACCCAACATTTCTATAAATTTTCTTAATAAAATTTCCCCTTAACCCCTTTATAAGTTGGTGGACGCAAACTGGTCTATGGGTGGACGCGATCTGGAATTTGTGGACGCAAACTGATCAAATCGCCATATTTCGATTATTTTAATTATTAAAAAAAAATCACTAGACATTTTAGCTAAAACTTAGCTTAATCCTAAAATAGACTATACCACGGCTGGGTTACAATATTCGTTAATTCAATACTAGATCTAGAACATTTTTATATTCTACCTCAAACCTGCAAACTCCACTAAGTGGACGCGATCTGACACGACAACCCTAGCGCGGGAAGTATGGGCTTCGGATAACCTTAACCTAGTTACTGACCTAATTCTGCAGGTCCATAACGAAATTAAAACTACCCCAACCTCGTAGTAAAAATTAAACTACAGCCCTGTCCTTTATAAAGGCAGGAAGGTAGTAAAGTTTACAGTAGCTATGAACAAGTTTTATTACCCAATAAGAGTGTTTTATTGTACCCATATAAGAAATTAGTACAGTCATTTAAGAATTGCATTGAGTAAAAATATAAATGTGCCCCCAACTTTTTCAATGTGGTAAATAAAAAAAAACAAAGAAAGTAAAAGTATAACTATAGTTGTTTTAAAGATTGTTAATAAAGGTGCAAATCAGTACATATTAAAAAAATATCTCCTCGTATGTCTGCCTATTCGCGATAAGCTCAAAAACTACTGAAAAGGTTTTCATATAGTTTTCACAGATTGATATAATTATACCCGAGGAAGGTTTAGATTTACAAAGTATAAGTAGTAAAAGTTTTGTATAAACTTGTTGAAATATGACGACATTCGTTTAACATGTCCGAAAAAGTTATGCCCGTTGGGTACTTGCACCGAAAGCGATGTCAAAATGCTAAGAGTTATAACAAAACGATGAACGAGGGGACTGTTTTTTTTTTTGCTTAACAAAAAAGTCCGCTTTGGTATATGTCTATCTTTTATGAACAATTCACTGATACGATAAGTATAACTCTCGCACTCTACAAGCGCTAACTTAATAAACTTTAAAAGTTGATCAAAGATCATAACATTTCAAAACATAAGCATCATTTTAGTGACTTTAGCAAAATGGCCAAGACGTAGGTTTAATGTAATTATTAAAGTGTAGAATTTATTGAGTTCAGGCTAGTACAGTTAACTGTAGATTTAAAAGTTTAGCTGTACGTGACACCTGGTAACTCTTTGGTATTACAAGCTATATGAACTTCTTGTGACAACATTTTACATAACACGTTTTTCATGGGATTCATAATTATACATCTCATATATTATGTTCTATTCCTCGACAAAAACCGGGAGAAGTCGGTAGTAGACAAATAAACGACTTCAATCAACTGTATAATACACAAATGATTAACAGACCCTATCAAAACGCTTTTTTACATATTTTTTATTATATTTTTTATATTTTAATTAGGTAACTATCAAAATATATAATCGGTATTGGATATCTATTATATTATAGATATTGGAGTCTGGACGTTTATAAAATCTATTTCTCTATGTAGATTTTACTTAAGCTATTTTTTGTGACGTCGTCTACCACTTTTGTAAGTACATAATTCAATTATTTTACATAAATTCGGGTAAAACATTTGCAGTATTCCTTTTATCAGAGTGACTGTACTAAGGAATATTGATCTATAAAAGATGTACTTACTGTCATATTGTACTCTATTTCGCAGTACAAGCTTAATACATCAATATGGCGGCGATATTAACGCTTCGTCCAACACATTAAATCTAATGTTTATGATCACACTTTCAAAGTACAATATGTAACAACAGTAGTACATAATACTTTATAATTTGTGACAACAGTTAGGTACTTACCTATGTGCTTGTAAATTGTGACATATTGTACCTACAGTTAGTTTTAGGCTAGGTATCACCGTCAACTTTAAACGTGATCAACGTAACAACGCGTTGTTTGTCAAGAGCCAGTTTTACATGATTTTACTGTCAAAAAATCTTTTTGAAGTGAAACTTCTTCCAACCCCGATGGAAAAAAATTTAGTGTAACATTTTTTCATTACGCGTCACATTTTTCCATTACGCGCCATCTTTGTTCTTATCCCTGCCACGCGTGATTCGAAGTATACTTTCTCCAGCGGAGTAGGGATTGGCAATAAACTTTATTTAACCAATTTCTGTAAAGTTGCATGTAGTAAATTATTTTTTGAAAAATAACGTCATAAAGAAGTTTCACTTCTTCACTTCTTACGAGTGTACGCTAGTACAAGCACACATTTTTTAATAGTAAATATTCTACTATTAAACTTTTTTACGTGATATGGGGATGGGGATAAGACTTTTGTCAATTTTAAAAGAATGCTTGCAGTGGCTTATAAACGGGATCACAAACGATAATTGAACTGGTTTACACTGAACTTAGTTTAACTAAACTGGGTTTCCAATATGATCGGTAAAATCAGCCCTTAGTAGCCAAGTTTAATTCAATTTTCGTGGATGACCCTGACGAGGTTTAAGGCTATACGGGTATATAAGGGATCCGGGTCCGTAAGTGGACTGTATCAGGGATACGGATATAGCTTTACATATCTGAAAAGTGTTTTACTGTCCATGAGTGTAATAGACGTATTATTACACTGAAAACGTCAGTTACAAGATCAAACTAGACATATTAAACTTATCATCCTTATTTTTGGGTAGTCTAATCACTACATAAGTAGTATAAAACAAAGTCAGTTCCTCTGTCCCTATGTCCCTTTGTATGCTTAAATCTTTAAATCTACGCAACGAATTTTGATGCGTTTTTTAGTAGATAAAGTAATTGAAGAGAAAGGTTTATATATATACGGGTATACAAAAGATTCGTGCACATAAGTGGCCTGTATCAGAGCGGGCAGTAGGTATATACAGATTTAGGTTTACATAGCTGAAAAGAGTTTTACTTCCTACGAGTGTACACTGAAAACGTCTATTACACGTTTGAACTAGACATATTAAACTTATCATCCTTATTTTTGTGTAGCCTAATCACTACACAGTATAAAACAAAGTCGCTTCCTCTGTCCCTATGTCCCTTTGTATGCTTAAATCTTTAAAACTACGCAACGGATTTTGATACGTTTTTTTAAATAGATAAAGTGATTGAAGAGGAAGGTTTACATGTATATTTAGCCAGTGTACTTATAAAAGAGTCTCCGTAACCGGCTTGTTTGTATGAAAAAAGGAATTAACGTAGGGGAAGCTTTGTAGGTCTGCCTCTATACTCTCTGCCTATGTAAGAGACTTGGCGTGTGATATGTATACTATGATAGGTACTTCTAACACTAATAGCACTTCAAAAACCTTATAAATGTGTTATGCATTCCGACACAATATCTCAAATCAATAACATGAGCTTTCATTGTCTCTATCGAAGAGTTTCGTGAAATGAAATCGAAAACAAAGCTGTTTGCTGAGTGTGAGTTTCGCACGAATTTACTTTACTAGGTACCGCGTTTGCGTTTGGACGATCCAAATGTATGGAATAAAATAGTTGCTTCGACTATCCGCTAGAGGCGCTGACAATAATTCCACACATCAAGGTCGTTAAACGTAAACGCGATAGTAAAGTAAATCATTTGAAAAACTCACACTAGGCACACAGTAAGGTTATTTGAATCTAGATACATTGTGAATTGGAAATCGGAATCGAATAAGTAATTTTAGGTACTTTTCAACACAGTACTAGTGGATTATTAACATTATATTATAATATTAATCCATTATTAACCGCCTCGTTGGTGGAGTGGCTAGCGTACACGCCTAACTACACCGATCAACGGTGAGGCTCGGGTTCGATTCTCGACGGGGGCAGACATTTGTGTGATGAACATTTAGATGTCTGCATTTCCGGATCTGTGTGTTTATTAAAATATTTATTCTGGTATCTATTTAAGTAGTTCTATGTATTAATATCGTTGACTAGTCATATATATTTCTATTTCTATGCTAGTCACCCATAACACAAGCATATAATTTGCTTGCTTGGGAGTTAGATTCAATGTGTTTAATTTGTCCAAGGACATTTATTTATTTGTTATTCATTTTAAAACAAATTCAACGAATCTGATAAAATAATTGTTTACTATTAACTAAATGACAATAATTCGCCAGTATTGTGTTCAAGAGTATCTAAAATGATAAACTCGATTCCAATTTTGAATATTGAATCGAGGTTCAAGAGTAGTCCTACTGGCATAAGGACTTGATAAACAAAATTCGACAGCACCGTTTATCGTCACATTGGGTTTTTCGTTACGTCATTTGCGTAGGCATTCCGTGGAAAAGCTTTATTGATAAATAAATATAGTTACAGCTGAACAACGGATAACGACGTCACTATCAAATATTATTGATAGCGTGGGCGGGGGTCGTTTCAACTAAATATATTTTACTTCATAGGGTTTAGGTATGATTAGTAGTTACCAAATGTCGCTAGGACTTAGGTAAGTGTGATGCTACGTGGGGTTATATCTCCAACTGAATGCGGATATACCTAACATTTAAAATTAAAAAAAAAAAACTATAAAACTTTATATCAGTACAAGTTATAAAACGAAACTTCGATCGCGGTTAATTCTTTGTTTGATGGCTGATTCCGTATCTCTTTAGTGATGATTATTGGGTAAAGTGTACAACAAATAGTTGTCAAATGACGTGTTTCGTATTTGCTATCTCAAGTGACCAACAGAAATACAATAGAGATAGCAAATAAGTAGGTACAAAAACGTCATTTGACACCTATTCGTTGTAAACTTCACTCATTAAAAAGATTTGCAATCAAACCCCTGTTTACCATACATTCAAAAACATCAAAAGGATGTTCAGAATGTTTTCAAAAAGAAAATGTGGGAAAAATATAATAAAATTAGAAACAATAACAATCATATGGTAAGTAAGTGACACATAAAAAAAAATCAAGTTGAAAGTGAAGTGAACGCTTTATAGTGTTGGAGGTGACTACATAATACAAGCCATCTTTTTCAGGAAACACTCGACTAGAATCCACAAGAAAACCCCATTCCATCACAAATCCAATGAGACACGAAAATAGAATTACGTACAATCAATATATCGGATGGGCGTAAAATTGGTTCTACATCTAGTTTTCCTTATCCCTTCCGGGACGTAGAGTCCTGTCCTTGGATCCCTACAAGTACACAGATCACAAAATAATGGATGTGACATTTTAATGCTTTCTAGGCATTTAACAGGCAACTGCATTTGTATACTGAAACTAGCTGTGTCTGCGACTTTAGCCACGTGGAATTTGGTAAAGAAGTAAAAAAAAACGAAAAACAACAGTAGCCTAAGGTACTCCTTAATGCTTCCGCTATTTGCTAATGAAAGTTTCGTCAATATCGGTTCAGCTGTTTCAGAGATTAGCCGGAACAAACAAACATACATAAAGAGATGAAAAACGTTAAAGCGTTATTTCGGTAAATGTACATACACCCGCATGTAGAAAAAAAACCCAGTTTTTTGATATTACAACAGACATTCCAATTCTTATACGTATAGACAACTATATATAGTATACTTATACAATATATAGTATATAGTATACTTATATACATACTATAGACAATATATAGTATACTAATACGTATAGACAACTTTGTTGTATGAAAGCGAGAGTAGGGTATGTCAAAAAAAGCATAAGAGGCAGCTTAATGCGATGGAAATGAGAGCGCTACGGAAAATCTGTATGTAACGCTCGCTGACCGCATTCGTAACAGTGAGATCCGAGATAGAGTGGGATTGATTGAAGGAAAGATTGAAACAGCAAGTTTATAATGCGAATGAAGATGGATGTAGGTACCCGAGACCTAGTTTAACATTCCACCATCAAATCGCTAGCGTTTTGTCCAAGGGTTATTTCGAGAGTCTTGAAAACTGGCGAGTTTATATAAAAGGGTGATGCGGAGGATCGCAATTGTGGCAAAGAGTCGTGACATTTGGCACTCGACACCCTCTGCCTTTCTATAATGACTTGAGTAAAGATATGTATGTATATATGTATGTATGTATAGATGTAGACAGTATAGATATAGGTATAGATTTAAACAGGTATTTATTATTTATTTTTAGAAATTTATAAAAAATTGGAAAGGGAAGCATTATTGGTGTGATTGTATGTTGCTATATATAAAAAAAGTAAAAAAAAAAGTACTTTCACGCCCATATCCCCGAAAATGTAGACTGACGCACAATTAGTGCACCCATAACTAGCCGAAGACACTAAGTCCCACAATGTAATCGGTGGCAAGCCTATCGCCAACCGTGCACAATCCAATCCCGAGCAACTTTTTTTTTGGTTGGTATATGTGACCTATTTGCCTTATTTGATGTATTTTTTTCGTGTTTTGCCTAGAAGGGAATAAAATTGTTGAGTAGGCAATTAAAGTTTCGTTGCCGTTAGCCGTGACAAATTTGGATTTCCCTTGTGTAGCGGTATTTTGATATATGTGAATGTATGCGGGCAGTGTACCTACGAGTATTTTAATTCGAATACAGGTGGGGTGAACACATGATTAAATTTATATAAATGTCATGTGTGTATTTGTCACAATAGTGGTAATTTTGTTGCACACTCACTAAACCAATTTTAAGTTATCGCTATCTTCTTTCAACGAAAGTAAAAGAAAGAGACAAAACACTTTTAATGCTGTCAGATCACCTACTGTACACGTCATTTCTACAAACATTTAATCTATCACCCGGAAAACGTTGATTAAAAACATAACAATTTGACATGTCCGGACTAATCTGACATGTCTAAAACGTTCCATCTCTTTTTTGTTTCATTTTAAAAAGATAGCATGCATCTAAAATAAGTTTAGTTTGTGAAAAGCCGAATCACCAGAAATGCATATCTTTGGCTCACGATGAAACAAAACTAATAGGCTATGCAAGAAAATAATTATTATCTGATGTAAAACAGTACAAGGGCAAACTTTACATTAAAGCCGTTGATAGAAGGTATTGAAGATATTCATTCAGCAACTAGAAACTACAACAAATCTTATTAAGCCTCCCCATTCACTTTTGTATAATACAGATTTTATTTTAACGTTGAAGCAAAGAACCACCCACGCTGTGTCGGATCGAGTCAGGGACGATTATTCGTTACAAGGCCACAATCTTGATATTAAATATCTATGTATTTTAAATTATTTCATCCATTCACGGTGAGATATATTACAGGAACATATTAGATAAGTATCGACATATCAATGTTGGGTACAGTACTCGGTCGGGCAAGTTGGTAAAATTGTTATCTATATATTAATACGCGATGCCAAAACTTTAGACCCTTTTTTACGAAAATTGCGCGGACGCAGGAGCATAAAATTTGGCACACTTATAGTTTATGCATAGGAGAAGTGTAGAACACTAATATTTTTCAATAATAATGCTTATAAAGTACATTAAATCAATAAATAAAACATTACCAACACCATAATGCATTTGACACACACAAACAAATACATTGATGATAACGATAAAAGATCACAGATGGCGCACTAACTATTCAGGAAACAAAGTAGTTGGTCTTATGAAATGAAGATGGTGTTCTTATCAACATGATATTAAAATTTGGATATTAAAATGGTCGAATTTCGACCCATGGGCGACCACTAGTTTATGTAATAAGGTAGACACATAAACAGTAACTTTATATGTTTAACATATGTGTAATGTAATGTAATTAACTGTTTTTTACATAATATATTTTGTAACATGTTGATATGGAAGAGCGAGGCATCCTGTCACAGGTATCATTATATTAAAAGGATGCCTCAGAAATGTTTTTTTTTGCACCAATGTTAGGATACTACAAATAAAGACATTTCTACTTTTTTTTCCAAAACAGTGGACAAGCACACGGCTCTCTCGATGAAAAGCGATAACTGTGACGCATAGATGTTGCAATCACGTCGCTTTCGTTTAGGTCATGGTATTACGGCAGCTGCACAAGTCTGCTGACCCCCTACACTCCGATCCGGAATTTGACAGTCATTGTGATGGCAGGAATAGGTAACGATGACTATCTGGATAGACATTATTTTGAAGCAGTAAGCAAGTCTGACGGCTACTTTACAATCCAGACCGGAACACAGCATTATCCCGTTATCTCTAACCGGGTTAATTATTACAGAATATAATATTACTCTTTTTTTCCCCGGCGAACTTCGTTCCACCCGCTCTGTTTGTATGGGAAAATTTTAAATGTTAGTTTTCCTAGTTTCCTCACAGTTTTTCCTTATTTCTTACCTTTTAAACCTTCCCTGGACTTCTACAAATAATTCAAACCCAAAAAGAGCCAAATCGGTCCAGCCGTTCTCAAATTTTAGCGAGACTAACGAACAGCAAGTATTTTTTATATATATAGATTATTGTTTTACGAATTAACTCTTTTCCTTTATTATAGTTGTAATAAAATAAAATTGTCGATTCCAGACAGACGAAAGTCTTTATTCATGGTCGTGAAATACATAACGTCAAAGAAATTAAAAATAGAACATTAAATGGAACGATAATTTGACTTCCATAATTAATCAAGTCCTGGTGTTCCTTATTTAAAACATACATACTTATTTACAAAATTAAGTACCTATTTGTCATTATGGATTTTGTGCAACTAAATCCTGATTTTGGCAACCACTTTACATACATACATACATATCCTCACATACATACAAGTCCCTTGGCGTGAAGATACGTGTGTATGTATGTGTGTGTGCAGATACAAAGGTATATGCTAAAAAAAAATAAGCTAACATCTTTAAGCATCATGCCAACAATACTCAAAGGCTAATTTTGATAGATTAATTTAAAAAAATGTTCATACTTAAGTTAAACAAAAAAAAATTATATTTCGATGATAAAAAGAAATGTAGTTTTGATAATGATAGATGAGATCATTATGGGATAATTTGCAATGATCTACTAGACAACAAAATCATTAATATCAATTGCATCTCTATCATTACGTAGTATATAACCAAGTCGCTTCCGCTGTCCCTATGCCCCTTTGTATGCTTAAATCTTTAAAACTACCTAACGGATTTTGATGCGGTTTTTTTACAAATAATGATTGAAGAGGATAGTTTATATGTATAGTGCGTAACTGGGGCGAGCCACTAGTAATGTATAAAAAAACACAACATCTATTATTGAGTTTCCCCTTTATTCAAGTTTCAAAAAGAAAGATTACTGACTGACTGAATTAAACAAGACCATGGAAACTAATTGTGGCTCCATACAAATTACCATTAACTAAGGTTGCATCCAAGTACGTATTCATGTCGATATGTAAATATTGTTCTACTAAACTATGTATACCCTCATTATGTCAATGTCAAAGCTCATGCAACAAGCGTATGAAACACCGTAATAACCTTATTTTGAGTTCTGTATATTTTTTTTATCGCCTTTGTGGTCTAGCGATCCAGGTGTTGGACTTCTCTGCCTACCTCTTTGGGGATATGGGCCTGAAGATACTTTACTTTTATTCCGACAAAACCTATATGTATCTCGTCTCGCTAAGGACAATATCGATCACGTTAGCGTTTATGCAAAGAAAAATCAGCATGGAAATCTGTCCATCCGTTCAAAAATAACATTTATGTATAATGAAACACACATGTCACATAATATCCTATGTTATGTCGGAGGTTTTTTAACATTTTTAATTTTAGTGTAATTTATTAATGATTTTATTAATAACAATAAAATTTAAATAGTTATGAAATGTTACAAAACCCATTAAATATACAGCTTAGTGTAACACTAAATTTTAAACAAATAGGTCACCTTATTTTGTATTACGCAAAAATAAAAATAAATTTATATTATAATAAGAAAAAAATACATATATTACATACAAAACTATACAAGAGGCACTTGTGACGCGTTTATATAATCCCAAAATCTACTAACAGATCGGAATTCGGATGCCCCTCGCTAAGAAGATCCACCAAAGGAAATTTCAACTTTACTTTTTTTTTATTATTTCAAACAAAACTTTACTAATAATGTATAAACATCAAAATAGGTATTCGGTAAGAGATTGACGAAACGCAATTTGTTTGCCCGTGTTGGTCCGGATCTCCTATAGACCCAAACACATTGTATAGACCATCTGCCATCCTGCTAGACCGCTCGTAAGAGGCGACCAATCACTTAATGTGCGACTACCAGCAAGACTACTGGAGTGATGTATACTAATAGAGTGTTGTACTGCAACACGTCCGGGATCTACCGCCTAACATATTCCTGAAGCTATAATGACAGTGTCACGTTCCGGTCTGGAGGGTAAGGATAGATTTGCACAACTGGCCTAGCACCTGGGCCACAAGACAGCGACACACCTTTAACATCTATGGTATATATAACCCACTGTTATCTCTTAAAATCAGTAGAGATGTGTGCTTGTTCGCCATCTTATGACTTAAAAAGCCCCAAAAATTTTGACAGTCAGGTATTCTGTAATTATAATAACCTTTTCTACACAATTTAGATTAAATACATTTTTTAATTACTATCCATAAATTTAATTAATCATTTTTTAAGTTAAATCTTCAAAATGATTTAATTAATTAATTTACATGTCACCTTGTTGGAGCGGGTTCCTTCACAGAATAGACCATCTGCCTTCCTGCCAAGAAGCTCGTAAAGGCGAGCATAGTCTTACCGTCACCAACACTGTGACAATCTACTAGGTGGTAGAGTTTCGCAGCTACTCGCCCGGATTGGTACCACCTCCCTATCTATTCCTGCCGCCATAACGTCGAATGCTTGCCGTTGACGTGTTCCCGTTTGGATGGTAAGGTAGCCGGTAAACTTACTTTTGCTCGAGACACCTTTGGTGTCTCTACGCGGCGTGAATTTTTTACCATCATAAAATCCGTCTGCTTGTATGCCTTACAGTATCATAAAATCAGTATAAAAAAATCTGGATTTCGAATAACAAATGACTAGAAAAGTGTAGAAAAAGTTAAGAGTTACCAGTCACAATTAAAAATAATCATCTATTTTATATCAAAATTACCACCCGAATGACAAGAAGCGTTATCTAAGATAGGTATCTGGCACGTCGCCGAAATCAATACCAACTGAGGTCAATAATATAACAACTTGGGCCGTTGTTAAGCGTTTGGGATAACCAGTCTTCTTTTTATAGGGATCTTAATTGGCCACTTAGTTATTATTTGATCGTTGTGATATTTTTGTAGTATCAATAAAAAATAACAGCATACCTAACACGAGCAACTCGTACTCTCAAAAGCTTTTTAACGAAATATCCATTACGTTCCCCGTGTTGGTCCGGGCTCCTTTGTAGAATAGACCATCTGCCTTCCTTGGCAGGCAGCTCGTAAAAGGCGAGCAAAGGCTCACCATCACTAACACCGTGAATTCTGACTAGGTGGTAGAGTTTAGTAGCGACTCGCCCGGATTGGTACCACTGCCTTACCTATTCCTGCCGCCATAACGGCATGACGTGTTCCGGTTCGGAGGGTAAGGTAGCCGGTAAACTTACTTTTGCTCGAGGCCTAACATCCCGGCCCCAGGTTGGCAACGCACCATTACCACCTTTGGTGTCCCTAGGCGGCGTGAATTTCTTACCATCAGGAAATCCGTCTGCTTGTTTGCCTTCCAATATCATAAAAAAACGAAATAACTATTATTATTGAAAAAGGTTCTGATTCTGATTTTATCAATGTACCCAACTTTCAGGAAAAAAGTAAGTAATAGACGTGTCGAATCTGCAAGGTGTTAGGCACATGTTTGGAACGAAAATGGTGAAAAGGTGGCTTTATTTGGAAACACTTCCGGAAAAATTGCACTTTAAAAGTGTTTTTTTATTTTTGTATTTAATTCTCTCAAAATATATTTTATTCATTTATATTTCAATACAGCAAAATCAGTGTAATACAAATAAAATGTATTTGAATCGTCTGTGTATAAACATAAAAATGACTACGTTAATTAAAACCGACTTCAAAACTAAAAAGTAAAAAATAACAAAGATTTATTAAATAATATACTACCTATTACTTTTATGTGCTGTTTACACTAGGTTTGAAGTCCTAGGTAGGTATGATTATAAGTAAGTATTAAATTGGATTGGCACCGACTTCAAACCTATTGTAAACAGCACATATTTTTCATATTTTTAAAGAAAGAATCACTTGTACTGTTTTACTTATAATTTATTGCTTTGTAATTATTAGCCTACAGGTTTCGCTTATACAGCCCTCAGCCCTGATGATTCTATTCAATATATTCACGGATGGTACAAGTGTTTCTTTCTTTAAATTCTTCTTATTTGAAAGTTTTGCCAAGCGCCGACGATGGAAAATATCAAAAAAGCACATATTTTTATTCCCCCCCCCCGGCATTGTAAAATAGTATGTCAATACCAAAGTTTTTCTTTTATCTAATTAAAAAAGACCACACACGTCTTGTACAGTTGTGAAGGCACTGAATAAGTATCGTGATGCTTGTCGCCTATCGATTATGGGGTTTAGTATGCACACCTAGTTGTAGATGAACCTACTAGTTTTCTACTTCACTACGTCGACATAGTATAAAATAAAGTCGCTTCCTCTGTCCCTATATCCCTTTGTATGCTTAAATCTTTAAAACTACGCAATGGATTTTGATGCGGTTTTTTTAATAGATAAAGTGATTGAAGAGTAAGGTTTATATGTATATTTTATAACCGTGCGAAGCCGGAGCAGGCCGTTAGTCTTTTATAATTGAGCCAACGCGAGGCGTAACTCCCGCGGCAATACTTTTTATTTCTTTCCTCGTTTGTCTTTGTTGTTCCTTTTGTTTGACTGTTTTAAAGAAACATGGCTCAGATTCAAGTTACATGCCCTACATATATTTACGCCAACGTCACTTGTGGTGTAGGCAGAGAGTAGTAGTATTTACTTAGCTTTCCCCACATTCATTACTCTTTTAACCCCTGTTTAGATCCCTTGCCTTCCAAATACTTAAAGCCTGATTAAAATTTGTTAAATAGTATTTCACATCAAGTTTATCTTTGATGTATCTGGGTGATATATGTTTCTTGCCTTCCGGAGATCCGTCTGATTTTGCCTTTCTTAACTATAAAAACAAAACTTAAATATGATATTAGCAGCGTTCCATCTACTATCTAGATATTAGGCTAAAACTGCAAGAAGAACGGTACTTTAATATCATCTTAATCAACATATATACCAATAGGAGCTTCATCTCACAGATTGTAATCAATATATTTGCTAATTCTTAGTGATAGTAAAAATGTTAGTCTGATTGCATGTTACACTGTCATGGCTAAATAGCGGAATCGATTTTGATAAAATTTAACATCGAAAATGATTACATAATATAATTTATCATAAGCTGGCAATTACATGCACTTTGTTTATATTCTAAACTTTGTTCACCCGCAGAAATTGCTGGAGCAACCAGAATAAAAAATCTGTTTGTCCCAACTACTTTCCATGTTTAATTTCATCAAAATCGATTCTGTGATTGAGTCATGACAGTGTAGCATACAAGCAGACTTTAATATTTTTACTATCAGTGTGAATTAGTGTATTTACATCGATAGCAATATCACTACATAATATAAAACAAAGTCACTTCCTCTGTCCCTTTGTATGCTTAAATCTTTAAAACTACGCAACAGATTTTGATCCGAGTTTTTTTAATAGATAAAGTGGTTGGAGAGGTAGATTTACATGTATATATCATAACCATACGAAGCCGGAGCGAGTCGCTAGTGTGAGATAAAATTCATTTTCTTTGTAACATCGGTAGTAATCTGACAGAAGTTAGAGAACTCTAGGGATTCAACTATCGTATGAATAAGGCACCAAGGTCACATAAACAGCTGGAAACAGAAAGCTAGAAAGCCTTTGTCCAGGAACATAACACTTTAGCAATGCGTAATCGAGTAACATTAATCAAACTTCGTCAAGTCCAATATGAATTGACCATTTCAAAATATCACATCACCAATAAAAGTTTCAGAAATTTAATTTATTTATTACTATAATCAAGCCTACTCATAAGGAATTAAACACTGACCTTGGAACTGAAGGTCAAATCGTCAAAGTATTGGCTATTACCAATACATTATTAAGCACGTGCATAAACAATTAATGAACAATATTTAATACATTTACACTAAAAAAACCGCAATAAATAATATTTTACGTATTTGCACTTGAATAGCTTACGTCAGAAATTATGACGTGCTTGTAGCGTTTATAATTGCTTTCTTATAACTTTAAATGAATTTAGGTGTACGAGACTTACCTTTAGTAATGCAACGCCCCAGTTTTGTTCTACATTATTTGGTGAGACGGTATATTTGGTAGCTGGTTGTGTTCCAGTGGATATCGCAGCATATCGTAGCACTGGCCACAACGCGAGTGAGGGCTGAGGACATGCGCGCCGCCCGCCGCCCACGCTCGATAAAGCCGCTCCGGTGCGCCCTTCGCCTGACTACCACTGTAATTTTCTGAAAACGACATGTGAAATTGAACAAGCGATCTCCATCTACACTAAACAATAAAGCTGAAAATTGAGCGCGGTAATCTCCTAAACTACTTTATGTAAAGGCAAATAAGCAAAGATAATATACCTATATATCTATACCTATAGACACCAAAGATGTTAATGAAGCGTTGATAATCTAAGGCTTAATGTTATTTATCTGTTCTGTTTCAATATCGAAACTAAGCAATTTCGTTAAAACTCATTCCGCAGTCAGTTTCTGAAGTGTGGGCGCCGAATAAGAAGTCACAGTTATATTTTTTTATTATTTTGTGATCATTCAATATCGCTAATTATTCGATCTTTATCCAAGCAAGTTGGTCACTTCCTAAAGCAGTTATTACTTAAATAATTAGGAATATATAAATATAGCAACTTCATTATATAAGTTTTCAATTCGGCACACATTTTTGTAGGTATGTTCCCAAATTACCCAAGACTAAACAGTCAGTCGGATAAAACCATCCGACTCTTAAAAAGAGGCGATATATTCTGTTCTTTTTCTAATTTTTTTTGTCGGTTTTGTTACGCGATTACACGGATAATAACGAACCGAATTTGATAATTCTTTTTTAGAAAGATAGGTCAAGATTCCGAGGTGGTCCCATATTAATCTTATTATGATCCAACTAGTGTGACATTGATGCTGTCATCGATATATTAGTAGTTAGACAAAAATGTATGCATCATTGACTAAGTATATACCTATAATTCAAAACTACTAGTAGATATGATGGTGACAAAATTTATGTGATATCATTACACATATACGAGAATCATTAGCACATTAGCTATCTTTCGAAAAAAGAATTATGAAATCGCAACGTGGTACCTAGTCGATAGTGAAAAAGGTAGTTGGAAAAGTTTTAATGCGCCTAAATTATTTTAGAATACTTCGGTTTGTTTTCGCGTTATAAGTGGGTAGTGAATGTCATTTTTTTATATTTATGGGATAACGATTTAACTTAACGTTTGATACATATTTAAAAATCTCTATCGCCTCTAGTCTAGCGGTCTAGGTGCTGGAATTGACTTCTTGAGGTCTCCGGTTTGATTACCGGATAAAAAGAAAATCGTGGTTTTTCCAAATAAAAAAATGTTGCTCGTTATTGAATATGTGCCAGGGTGGAGATAGGCTTGCTACCTATCACATTGTGGGACTTAGTATCTTCGGCCAGCCGTGGGTGCTCTGGTTGTGCCTCTGCCTACTTCTTCAGGTATATGGGCGTAGATACTTTTTAATCTCTCAATCAAGAGATTCGCAGGTGCGTCGCTGACCTGTGGCTATTAGGCCTATTGTTCAGTTCTACCGGCTGCCCCACCCTCCGGGCTGGATTATGAGAGCCATTATGGCGGCAGGAATAGGTAGGGCGGTGGGTTCCAACCGGGGAAGTTGCACTGAGTTCTACCACCAGTGGATTTGTTAGTGATGACCTATATTTAGACATGAGCTCGCATGTTACGAGCTGCCTGGCAGAGGCAAATAGTCTATTCTACTAAGCGTACCGGATCAACACAGGGAAACGGTTGAGTTACATTTTAATTTCGATATCATTGAAACGGGACAAGTTGAAGAGAAATTGTTGTTTTGCATTAATTTGTAACCTTTTTTTTTATGATATTGGAAGGCAAACAAACAGACGGATTTCCTGATAGTAAGAAATTCACGCCGCCTAGAAACACCACGGGTGGTCATGGTGCGTAGCCAAACTTAGGTCGGGATGTTAGGCGTCGAGCAAAAATAAGTTTACCGGCTACCTTATCTTCCGAACCGAAACACGTCAACGGCAGTCACTGACATTATGGCGGCAGGAAAAGATAAGGCGGTGGTACCAATCCAGGCGAGTCGCTGTGAGACTACCACCTAGTCAGATGTCACGGTGTTAGCGACGGTAAGCCTATGCTCGCCTTAAACGAGCTGACTGGCACAAAGAGGCAGATGGTCTATTCTACAAAGGAGCCCGGACAAACCAACAATCTACAGCATTATAATTCTACCAAGATAGTAGCTCACGTCATGGTAGAATTCTGATATCATTAAGTATTTTCATCGCCATTCAGTGTTGGTATACTTACACAGCCTCGTCGCATTAGAAACATCCTATGTTTTGCAGATAATCGCCTTCATCATCTACAACAACTGTTCTCTTACTATCAAGAAGAGTCATCTTCTTGATAGTAAGAGACAACAGTTTTTGACAACAGTTCTTGCTCTAAAGCCTATTTAAGTCACGAAAAAAAAGTGTCATGAGTTTGACATCTCCGTGTTTGTCTGTGGCATCATACCTAAGTTTTGAACGAATTGACCTAATTTTAAGCGGATTTTTTGTAATATTTTAGTTCTTTCAATATCGTTGTTGTTTAAAATGGAACGCCAAAATTATAAGTAGCATTCATAAAAGAAAAAAGTAAACTATGAATGTCAAAATTTGTAAAATAGCGCCTTTTTCCCTATTGAAGTTTTAGCAAGTGTTTGTTGCTGCGATTAGGAATTGCAATTAAGTAGATAAAATTTATTGTAAAGAGGTATGTTTTGATGTTTATATGTAACATGTAGCCTAATTATTATTTTTTTCAAATTTGTCATCTGTAATGGTAAAAATTTTATAAAATTGATAAAGTTTCGAAGATGATTAAAATCGAAGTAGTTTGGGTAACTTTGAATGCTTCAAAGTTTCCCGGGTCATAAAAAATATTACATTGGGTAACATTGAATATGATCATAGTGTAGCTCAGTTCTGATAAAAAAATCGGGCTATTTTCAGGCTTAAAAACTGCCTATATAGACCACCCGTCTTGCCCTTCCAAAAATGAAATAAGGCGAATTGATGAGTCTAACATAATAAGTATCCTAAAAAAACAACAAATATCAAGAAAAGGCGGCCATATTTACATTGACGATGACATTTTGTTTACACAATGGGGTGAATGACTTCTTCAAAAAGAAAAATTGCTTAGAATATTTTTTATTAATATAGCCTAATAAATGTACAATTTATTGTGTTAAACACTTCTTTCCTAGTTCATTGTGGCTTAATAAATAACTATAAAAAATACTTATTTTTTTTCATCAAATTGGCTACATTGATTCAAATGGCTATCTATTATGCTATCTACTAAGCTATCTATTAAGAAAATGTATGTCAAATAAATGCCATTTTACTCTTTATGGTTTTTATATTTAAACAAACGCCATACAATGTTAACAATACTTAAAATATTTGAATGATTAAGGTTTTTATATACAGGCAAAATTTATATTCAAAGTTACCCAAAACGAGTGATAACATTGAATATGAGTTTAGGAGGAAATTGAAGGCAGTTTGGTTGTTTTTTCTTTAAATTTGTTAAGTTTGCCAAATAAACCAACTCAAAAGATCACTATTCAGTCAACAAAATATACTTGTAATTAATAACATAATAGATTGTAACATCAAAACATTGCCAAAATGTTCAAAGTTACCAAAATCGAGGTTACGTTTTTTATTTTATTTACTGACTAAACACATAACACAATATTGAGTTGGAGTAGCGCTTAAAAACCACAAAGGTCTGTAAAAAAATGCTACCATACGTGATTTATTCTCTATGTCTAGCGAAAACTATTATTCATTAATACCTATATGTTTTTGTTTCTGGAGAAGGAGGATAATAAGGAACAATGTTGACAAAGTAAAAGTTTTATCACAAATGAAGTATGTATCACATATAGGTAATACTATAAGAGATATTAAGTTATCAACAGTTTTGTCTATGTAGGATATAATAACTGATGGATAAATATTTTAATAATTGTACTGTCATTTTATATCCTTAATGCTATTTAATAATTTTAAAATGTTTGATTACATGCAGTACTTACTCTTTGCCTAAGAACTCACGGCGCGGTTTTTAAACGCGGCCGCGGCGGTTGCGGGCCCGCAGATGGATTTATTTGCAAAAAGTAAGAGCACATTTCACGGCGCGTTTTATAACACGGGGAAGTTGTAAAAACCTCGCGGTTAATAACATATTAGCCATTTCAAAAAGAAAAGAAGCGTTTTACAACCACAGCGCCCGCGGTTTCTGCTGCGCGGTAGAATTGTATAATATGTTTGCGGGCGATGATTTCAACCGCGACGGTTATGTGACCGCACAAATTACCGATTTCGTGAGTTTTGAAATAAAATCGCAGTTCGGCGACCGCCACGGGCGAGGGTTAAATCCGCTCCGTGAGTTCTTAGTCTTTATGGTTGCATTGTATTAAAAAAAGTTTGAGATTGCACATTTTTGAAAATCTTAAAATGAGGCCAATTGGAATTGGCATTCAAATTATGTATTGCACAACATTGTGCAAGACTGTAAACAGTTTGACTTACGAGGTTTTAGGACTTTAATAATGGAAAGAAATCACAATGAAAAAAGATTCAAAACAAATCCAATATAAACTTTATTTTGATTATACAAATTACTATTAAAAACCTTTTTAAAAGCAAATTCATTTTCCTGAATCTTCTTTAAGTGATACAGTTCTGTTGAAGACAATCTGTAAAATAACACAATTAATGTCATTAATTAAAATATACAACCTTAGACATGTTATGTTGTTATTGTTTTGAGTTAGGTTTCAAAAAATACAAAACATTAATAATAAACAGCGATTAACATTTCACTTTAAATTAATTATTTAAAATAATTGTAAAACATTTTTTTATTAATTATCTCTTTTAAATTCGAAATTTCGTTATTGCAATAATTTTATTACTAAGTATAGACTTGTCTCACTCTGTTATAACATGAAAGAGATAAATTATTATAGAAACCACGATGTGATAGTCGTAAAGAAATCAGTCTTCTTCTATGCCTTCTGTATTACAAAAAGAAAGAATTTGCGATTTTGTGCATTTTTACATTTAACATTAAGGTTCAAAACCAATCCGCCATTGGCTTGGAGTGGAAAATTGTTCCAAAGGAGAAAGATCTCTTATATACGAGTAAAAACTTTGTACAAAAGTAGCAAAGTAGAGCAGTAACAATAAATAAGCAGTTCCAAGTTAAAGATTGTAATTTTAAAATTTCAGTCTTATTTTCGTATTTTTCTTAGAAAACGTTTACAGAAGTTTGAAGAACCACTTTTATGTATACCATCGTCGGCACATAGTAAAACCACGTGAGTAAATAAACGGAACAGAGACAAAGCCTCATATAAGTGCGTTGTGATGGTACACTTATACACGTTGGTTGGCTGTCTAACGCCGACTTGACACGCGTGCTCTAAACTCTGAATCTGTCCAAAAAGGGCGTTTTTCGCCCGAACGAGTAACACCACAAATCTATACTAATATTATAAACAGGAAAGGTTTGATTTTTTTGTTTATTTGTTTGTTTGAAATGAATAGGCCCCGAAACTACTGGACCGATTTCAAAAATTCTTTCACCTTTATAATGCTAAATTATCCATAAGTGACATAGGCTTTGTTTGATCAAAATCGGTGCAGTAGAAGCCATTTTACGCAGGCGAAGCTGCGTGAAACTGCTAGTTATTGAACAATGAAAATTACAAAAAAAATATTAGAAAAACTAAAAAGCTGATAATTGTTCCGCTTATTAGTCGTTTGGTAAAACTTCATGCTGTTTCTCAAACCCATTATATTCTTAATTAGATTGCCTACTGTTGTCACTCTTTAGCTTTAAGCTAATATACTTGTAATGGGAATGCAATATATAGCTTTTTCCGCACATTAGTACAAAGAGAGGCGACTTTAGAGGAGTAATTGGCACTTATTAAAATTTTAAATAGTTGTTTGTGCTTGCATACAAATCAAAAAAGATTATCAGTAGTAGACTAATCTGACGAACTTAGGTACCGGTATGAAGTTTTATGCTGAGTACAAAAAATGTGGTTGGGACAAGTCTGTTCCTAAACGCTTACCTTAGATGCAGTCGTATCAGGATCTACCGAAAAGAATCCAATCCTTTCAAACTGGAACTTGTCATAAACTTTGGCATTTTTGATGATACCATCGGCTAAGCCTTTTACGACCTTTAGAGTATTTTGTCGGCAATCCGAAAGGAAGCCACCGGGTACTTCAGCAGGATCCTCCGGATTTTTGTGAGCAAATCTAAAAATATTTTTTAATAAATGTCAACTGGATATTCTGACATCTTAAAAAGCTAAAGATTCTATAAAATAAAACTTTTATACCAAACATACCATCATTATACGTATAACTTTTATTAGGGTTATTAAAAATAATAGACCCTATATATAAAATATACGATCATAAAGTAAGTTACAAAAAGCTCTATAAATACACATTTAATCGACGTGCTCGATGGAGCTACACAAGGAATAGACACATTTTTGTAATGCGTACAGTACATTACGAAATAGGATAAATTACAAACTCTGCAATTTATTAGGTCGAGGTTATTGCGAGGATGATAGCGCCACTATATTCGTAACGTGAATTCTATTTCATCTACCTAAAAATCTAAATAAATACTACATCAAACATATTTTAAATCTAGGGTTATCGTCTCAGCGAAATTGAATAAAAATCTAAGTAGAAAGGTTACGAGGGCCAAACTGAAAGTTTTTAGAACTGGCAACTTAAAAGCATTATATTAAAAAAATAAGTTTAAATTTTGAAAATAGAACTCTTTACCAATAATATTGAGTATAGATTTCATTCATTTGTCATTTGTTTTACAATTTGGCGACAAATTGAAAATTGTCTGTGCACGTCAGAATGAATTTAAGCCGAGAAAATTTTCGTGCAATGATTTTTTATGACTTTCGATGTCATATAAGTCAACAAGAAAGTTATGATAGACTTCGATTGGCTTTTCACGATGAAGCCCCATCTCGTGCCACAGTTTACAACTGGTTTAATGAATTCAAACGTGGTCGAACTAATCTCACCGATGATTTGCGTGCGGGACGGCCTTCTACAGCGACGACTGAAGACAATATCAGTGTTGTGCGGCGTATGATAGAGACTGACAAAAGAGTGACCTATCAGCAGATTCGGACAAGTCTAGGCATAGGTATGAGTCAAGTGCACAAAATCCTCCATGAACATTTAGCGGTCAGGAAGCTTTGTGCCCGCTGGATACCGCATAATTTGACCGAGGCTCAAAAACTCCGCCGTGTTGATTGGTGCCGAGAAATGATCCAAAAATTTAACGGAGGTGACTCAAATGCTGTGTTCGACATACTAACGGGTGACGAAAGCTGGATTTACTGTTATGATCCGGAAACCAAAAGACAGTCTGCTCAGTGGGTGTTTCCTTCCGAAGAGTTGCCAACTAAAGTGAAGAGAGGTCGAAGTGTTGGAAAAAAGATGGTGGCCTCGTTTTTCGGAAAGACAGGTCATTACGCGACAGTTGTCTTAGAGGATCAGGAAACGGTTAATGCAGAGTGGTACACAAACAACTGTTTGCCACTTGTCTTGGAAAAAGTTCGAGAGAAACGACCTCGCAGCAGGATCCTCCTTCGTCACAATGCCTCGTCGCACACCGCCAGGCAAACGATCGACTATTTGGCGACCTCAGACGTGGAATTACTGGGTCATCCGCCGTATAGCCCCGACCTCGCACCCTGCGATTTTTATTCATTCCCGAAAATAAAAGAAAAACTTCGAGGAAAACATTTTATGGACGCCGAAGAAGCAGTGGCTGCGTTTCAAAACGCCGTCGAAGAGACCCCTAAGGCCGAGTGGGCAAGGTGCTTTTCTCAATGGTTCCATCGAATGCAGCGATTTATTGATGTAAATGGACGCTATTTTGAAAAGTTATAATAAAACTAATAACTTGCTAGAATGCTTAGTTTTTGATTTTCTAAGAACTTTCAGTTTGACCCTCGTACCATCACCATTGTCTTAAAATATGCATAATAAAAGTAAAGTATCTTACACACGTATCCCACCTACCTGTAACGTACACCACAGAAAAGAAATAAATACAGACTGACGATTCACTTACATTTCAATACATGGTTTTTTGTAGCCCACAAAATGCAATAAAAGAATGGATTTGCAATTAAAAAGCACCTATGCATTGATTTGCGATATCAAAATTGTCTTAAAGCAGCGGTCGGCAATCTTTTGGCAGGCATGAGCCTCAAGGCGGCAAAATAAACTAGAGGTGGGCCACTTTTGTAATATTTACCCAAGAAGCCAAATATACCTACGTATAATTGGTCATGTCCCATAGAAAAAATGAAAATGGGAGGAGAGAAGCGCATTCTTAAGGCTGAATAAACACTATACGCCGTATATTATACGGTCAACCGGGGACCGTCCATGGATTTATTTTGATATTTATAACTTATTTAAAAAACATTAACGGGCCGCAAGTAAGACGTCGGCGGGCCGCGGGTTGCCGACCGCTGTCTTAAAGGATAGCTCTTTTTGTTATATCTGTTAAGGTCTATTATTTTTGTCAGGACCCCTTTCGCATTTCTTAATATTTTTTTAAATTTTACCAAAAAAAAATCGGATTTTTTTTTTTATAATACGAAGGTAAATATTTTATAATGCTATCATAGGCAAGTAAGGTAGATGGGAAGTACTCATCATATATTTCCAGATTTAATAAAAATAAGCAAAATCATTCCAATTTTAAATCAGGCTGTAAATTTGAAAAATCAAACTATTGTCCCATATCAATATTGCCTACTCTTAGTAAAATATTCGAAAAAATAATATTTAAACAATTAATGTATTATTTTACAAATCACAATATTTTTCATCGTCGACAATATGGATTCACTAAGGGTAGATCGACCCAAGACGCAGCAATGAAGTTAATCACAAGAATTTATAATGCATGGGAGAAGTCATGTGATGCTATTGGCATTTTCTGTGATCTTTCTAAGGCCTTTGATTGCGTAGAATACCAAACTCTTATTCGGAAATTAAAGTTTTATGGAATTCGTGAAACTGCTCTCAGACTTATAAATTCTTATTTAACCGATCGAAAGCAAAAAGTTGCTATAGATAATGTTACATCTGATGGCACAGCAATGACGATAAGTGCCTCAAGGTTCTTCTATTTTGGGCCCTTTATTATTCTTAATATATATTAACGACCTTCCGTTTATAGTAGAACAACTAGCTGAGATTGTACTTTATGCCGACGACATGTCTTTATTATTTGATTTACAACGTAAAGAAATCAACTGCAATGCAATTAATCATACCTTAGAACTAATTTCAAATTGGTTTTCTGTTAATAATTTAATATTAAACTCTTCTAAAACTAAATGTATAAAATTTACTCTTCCGAATGTAAGCTTTTTATAGCCCAAAATTAACAATGATAATGTTGAACTTAAGCCTGTTGCACCCACTACGTTCCTGGGGATAAATTTAGATGAAAAGTTACAGTGGCGCATACATATCGAAAAACTGGTTAGTAGGTGGAGTTCAGTTACTTTTGCGATTAAAAGAATAAGATCAATGACGAATGTTGCCACAGCCCGCTTAGTATACTTTGCGTACTTTCATAGCATTATGAGCTATAGAGTATTGCTCTGGGGATCAGCTGCTATATTTATTATACAGAAAAGAGCTATTAGATCCATTTACAATCTTAAGCCAAGAGACTCCATTCGCGAACTAATAAGGAAAATCAATATATTGACTCTGCCATGTTTGTACATTTACAAAAATATAGTTAATGTATTTTATTTATTTTTATTTATGATATTGGAAGGCAAACAAGCAGACGGATTTCCTGATGTTAAGAAATTCACGCCGCCTAGAGACACCAAAGGTGGTAATGGTGCGTTGCCAACCTGACGCCGGGATGTTAAGCTTCGAGCAAAAGTAAGTTTACCGGCTACCTTACCCTCCGAACCGGAACACGTCATGACGTTATGGCGGCAGGAATAGGTAAGGCGGTGGTACCAATCCGGGCGTGTCGCTGCTAAACTCTACCACCTAGTCAGATGTCACGGTGTTAGTGACGGTGAGCCTATGCTCGCCTTTTACGAGCTGCCTGGCAAGGAAGGCAGATGGTCTATTCTACAAAGGAGCCCGGACCAACACGGGGGAATGTGAAGGAAAATATAAATAAGTACAAAAAATGTCATCCATATCATATTAACTCGCGTCACAAAAATCACTTGTTGCCACCGCGGTTTAGATTACAAACTACAAGAAAATCATTTCTAGAAAACGGTGTTCGTTTTTAAAAGAAAATTCCTAAGGAAATAACAGACCTTCCTGATACGCGATTTAAAAGCGTAATTAAGAGAAAACTTATGGAAAAAACATATTACAAAATCAGTGACTACATTGATGACAAGGATATTTGGACATAATACTTAATGCCTTTTTACGAATTACAGGCTCCAAACATCTCATCACAATATTATCATTTTGTTGTTTTTTTTTAATTAATTTAAAAACGTATATATTTTAAGCTTATATCTTTTTGTTCGTTAATGAATGTTATTTTATTATTGTTGTTGACATTAGTTTTCCATAATATTAATTGTAATTATTATTGACTTGTTGTGACTTTCAATGAGAGATATTTTTTATCCTATGTTGAATAAAAATATTTGACTATATACTTTAGTTGAATTTTACAGACTTTTGCTCGCATTTTATTTGTTTCGATGGGTGTTAGTCCACTATACTAATACATGGAAAGACTAACAGAAACCAGAATATACTAATAAACACCTAAACCCATAATTACAGACTTGTTCATTGACAAATGTCTGCCCCTGTTGGGAATTGAATGCAAGCAATGTGTTTACGAACCCCTCGAACAAGGTTGTTAAAATTATGTCATAATGAATATTTTCAATTTTCTAATACAAATAACGTTGTCCGGGATTGGATATATGTGCCCGATTGGCGATAGGTTTGTCACCTGTAACACTGTGGGACTTAGTGTCTTCGGATAGTCGTTTGTGCCCTGGTTGTGCCTCTGCCTACATCTTCAGGGATATGGGCGTGAAGATACTGATTTTTATATCGACCACAAAATGTAGACTAACGTAAAAATAATAATCTCCGATTAAAACTCTGCAAATTATACAGACATATTAATCAATTTATTTTGATAATATTTGCAAACAGGATCCTACATCGTACCCACAGACTAGTAAAAGAACTATACGTTGTACGTATTCTACCTACCAAAAACCTAAAGAGTAAACACTTAATCCCTTGCACTTTTGTCTACTAAATATTTTGAAATATTCTAATCAAGACTTAAGTCTTCACCTAAGAACGATCCAAAGTTAACATCCACACTAGACTGAAAATCCAATACTAGATCATGTTTAGTAAAACATGTGTTCAACGCATGTTTATTTTTTTGTAGTAGGACAGGTTACTTGGGTTAACATAACCCGAAAACTATTATATGGCTCAAATACTGTGAGAGAGCAAGTGCTTTTAAACTTAAGCAAAATTGCGAGCGAATAGCTAGTACTTTTAAACAATTTTATGTTCAGGCCATACTTACAGAGTTTCATACAGACGAACTTCAACAGCGATAGGCCGGGAGACCCAATGTATGAAGGCTTTTGGCTTTTCTGCTATTTCCGTTGGTGTCGCTTCACACTCTAGCTCAATCACTTTTCCAGAATCGTTTCTAATCACCTTTGATACCTAAAATAAATAAATATTGCAGTACAAAAATTTATATAGCCCCAAAGTAAGCAAATTATATGCTATTATAGGTATTATTATATGCTATTAGAGGTATTAGGCAATAATAAATAAAAATATTTAATACCAATATAAATTTGTTTGAAAGAGACAAAGCCAGAACGGATGTAAGAGTTGTAGTTAATGATGTAGTGCTAGAACAAGTGAATGAAATTGTGTATCTTGGTTGTGCTTTTAGCAGGGATGGAAGGTACGTCGAGGATGTGGAAAGAAAACTATGTGCAGGAAATATTGTGAATAGAGCGCTGGGTAAGCTATTTAAAAGCGAGCTTTTGAGTCAAAGGGTTAAACTCTGTTTGTGTAATTCTGTGTTTATCCCAACGTTGTTGTATGGTAGCGGGAGTCAGGTATGTCAGAAGAAACATAAAAGTGGGATAAATGCGGTCGAAGTGAGAGCGCTACGGAAAATCGGTAGTGTTACGCTCGCTAACCACATTCGTTATAGTGAGATCCGAGAAAGAGTGGAAATTAAAGAAAGTGTTGATGTTAAAATGAGAAAGGGCATGCTTTGCTGATTCAGACATGAAGAAAGAATGACGGATAAAAGATTGACAAAGCAGATATACGAGAGAATATGGATTGATGTAGGTACCGGGGAGACCTAGGTTGACGTTCCGTGACCAAATCCGCAAGCAAAATGTTTCCAAAGCCGGCGTATTTGTATGAAAAGGGAAATGAATGTAGAAGAAGCAAGGCAGGTCTGCCAGGATCATGAGGTTTGGCACTCTTTACTCTCTGCATACAACGTAACGGACCTGGCGTGAAGATATGTATAAATTTAATAAATACTTAAGACTCTGTAATACAGACATCTATGTTCGTCACACATTTCACTAAATTATTTTTACCTTTACAACATATCCAGCATGTCGTAGCCCTACAGGTTGGTTAAGGGTTAATCTACGGAATCCCTTGTCTGGTTTTTCCTCAAAATCTGATCCTTCAATATAAACCACACGGTCTAGAACAATCCCATGCTCGCCCCTCTCGGGTTCACTGGGGAAATCTGGCACAGTAACAGGAATAAGCTCTTCACTGGGGAAGTTGATGATGGTGATCTTCAGTGGTTCCAATACCACCATTGTTCTAAAAATATATGTTACTTATACTATCATCATATCAGTATCTATAAATATAAAAATCTTGTGTTACGATATATGGCCTGCACAAACTCTGAAACGATAAAACCAATTTTTAAAATTTATTAATATTTGTTTGAATTAAAAAAATAGTGTATCTCGATATATCAACAGATTGCCAACAAAGAAAAATATAAGTTATATTTTTCTTATATATAATATGTGGACGTAAAAGTGGCGGCAACTGCTACTGGACAACTATATTCGGAGTTGCATTCAAAGGACCAACCAATTTTTATTATTAAATTTTATTTATGAAATATTTACGTTTATAAACATTCATTTAAAATAGTCTGCAATAATACTTGACTTGTTGTCACGCTACGTCGCACCTCGTACCAGTCATGACGTCATCACACTGTATATGATTGAAGTCATCTTGTATATTGCGTCAAGTAAAAATATATTTTGTTTTTTTAATTACTTTATACATCGAACTACTACTGATTCCGAACCGTGTCTCAAAATTTGGCTAGTTTTTTGAATGAAACCCTGTATGTAGTTTGGCAATGAAATTTATGACAGTAAAAAAAAATTATTATACATTTATAGTTCATTCGTGAGTCCATAGTAATATGCGCGAGTTTTTGCCCTATAGAGAGAAAAGATAGTTTCAGTGTTTTTGTAATTATTTAACTTTATGTACATATGACAATGATGAACAATTTGGTTAAGTCAGTGCACAAGTGAAGTTCATGAAGAAACTAGTGCATTGTGTATTTCTTTGTTACCGTCAAATCTTACTAAATGTAAAGAAAGGTTTAGTCTTTTGCAAAACTCTGACATGACATTTCATGATGACCTAAGACTACAGTGTTAGATAGTTTAAGCCCGATTTTGTTAAATAGGGTAACTTGATTTCTTAAACTTGACTAATGGCACGTGCTATCGCCATGCCAAAAATGATTTCAAGGTTTTGGCCACATGTGTGTCTGACCTGGGCGCGGTGCGGTTGAGGTGGTCGCGCGTAGCGGCGTCGAGCGCGGCGGGGCTGGCGGCGGCCACGGCCCCGGTGACCCCGAGCGCCGCACAGAACGCACTCACCGCCGCCGCCGGCACGCCGCGCCGTCGCAGCGCCGACAACGTGAACAGACGAGGGTCGTCCCAATCTAGACACACACAACTCGTTTTATTTTTGTTCTTGCTAAGTTATGACCGAGATCTTGTCCACTGTAAGTTCAGCACGCACTAAACTTAATAATTAATAAATACTTTAGGAGACTAAATAATTATGAAAAATCAGTAAATCAACTTTTCAAAATAAAATTCAGAAACTTGAAGACTTGTCCCTTTTATAAAATTACTGGTATTAAAAAAAAGACCACAAAACAGAAGTTCTTAAGCAATGTAATCCGACAACATTTATGAAGTGATACATAACACTGGGCCTGTTTCTCTATCTAATCTAACCAATTCAATCATTGGATTTCGCTTGATAGGCTTATTATTATGATAGGCAGTTTTGTAGCAATTTCCTGTTACTATTGTGCAGTTAAAAACGCAGTATCTGACCTCCTTACAGTACTTTTAAAGTATTAAAAGGAAATCAGATATTTTGTTTGCTTACTGTACCATATTCAATTAAACACTTTAAATAATTGACTGCAACAATAATCATATACGTAAAATAGCAGACAGAAAAAGACTGACACACACACATTTCTTGTTATAATCTAAGAAATGAATATTACTATACGATACTAAAGGTGTACTGCTAAACGAAAATTCTAGCGTTATCGTTATTGACTACTTTGTAAAAACTGGAACACAATAGTGTTGAGCACATTGGTAAGTTGGTGATACCAATTTATGTGAAACAATATTCCTAGCCAATCTGACGTAGACAGTATAGTAGTTAAATGATTTGCCAACATCATCAGCCTGTTTTCACTATTCCATTCCCACTCCAATGGCACGCCATAACAATCAATCCTCTAATTACCGTTTCTAACCACACCCTACAATCTTGCTTATGTCATCACTCTGTCAGGCCTCAGAGCATCCTCCACTATATTTGCCTAAATGTGGTTAATTATGTGTAGGAAAAATAATTTAGGAATCTAAATTACAAAACTATTTAAATCTCGATCAATAGAGTTATTAAATCAAACGTATTAACCCTTAGCAGAATATAAATGCAAAACTAAAATTCTCCACATCAGAAGTAAGAAAATAATTGTTTTAGGATAAGAGTGTCCCAGTAGCTTTAACTATTTCATAACATATTAAGAAAAATTATACAATTTCAAGTGAGATCTGATCAGGTCAGTGATTTGGGCACTGTACAAAAAAGTAATTACCTTTCACAATTCCTTCTTCGATGAGTTTTGCTATCTTTCTCTTAGAAACTACTGTATAGTTGAGATTTAGTCGTCCATATTCCCACTGTACAGGACAATATATGTCTAAAGCATTGCAAAGCCAGTAATAGGATGATCTGAAATTAATTAATCATGACTAAAAATATTGTGTATTCACACAAGAAATGCATACTTTAATTTAGATGAGAAAACAGAAATTAACATTTTTTAAAACCTAATTAGTCTAGGACATGGCTAAGTAGATAGTTTGGTGTTTTTGTGAAAATAGTGACATGATCATGTCCCTATTTTTATAAAACTACCAAACTATAATTCTATAAGTATATATAACAATATAATTCTATACATATAATTAAACACTAGGCTATTTGTATGTTACATAATATTAAATCCAGGAAGTCTTAGGAATATCTTATTTAATTAGATACTTTCAAACAACCTATGATTTTTTTAAGGACTATGTTTAATAAAAGACTACATACACAGCTGTATTATTGTAAAGTTACATAATTCATTAACATTAAATGAAAACAAACATCTAAAAGGTTATGATTTTTTTATATTATTATATCAAGACCTTTTCAAACAGTTAAGATGACAATATAATCTTATTCTAACCTAAACCTAAAATATCTATTATTAATCAATGTATTCTATAAAGAGTCCCATGAAAGTTCAGCTAAAACGCTATTGTCCATTTCATTATTATTTTTATTACAAAAAGCTTAAAATTGTTCTCTTTTGACTGTGTTGATGCAAAAGGTCATGTTTTAAAACTAACTTGATTAACGTTAAAGAGAGGTCCTAAAAGAAATTGTAAGAGCACAGACGATGAACTTATTTAAAAACCAGATTAATAAAATATTAAAACACACAATTAAAATTTAAAGGTAACTTAGTATTCAAAATAACAATTTCTACCTGCGCGACTGGAATTCCTTTGTACATAGAGAATGAGTAATATGTTCAATACTATCACAGAGACAGTGAGTGTAGTCATAAGTAGGGTATATGCACCACTTGTTGCCGGTTCGGTGGTGGGGCTTAAATTTAATTCTATAGGCAACTGGATCTTGCTTGCCTTCTTCTAAAGTAATCTTCATTCTTAGAGTGGCATCTCCTTCATCTATTTTACCATTTTTCATATCCTACAAAATATTTTTAACCTAATATAACTTAAATCACATTTACTATTTAAAAACAATTTATTACAAAACTAAAGTATCATTACACCAATTAAAAAAATACTATTACGGTCATGAATCATGATCTTCATGAGAATAGAAGATTAGTAGTTCCAGATTGCAAAAAAATGATCAGCATCCATTATCATACTTTTTAATGTCCCATATCTGAGAACAATTTGGTTGTTGATAAGAATCTAGAACATTTAAATAAAAAAATGGCAATCAAATTGTTTCCAATAAAAGATAACAATTAAAATATTGCAAAAATATGCATGAAACACAAATTTACCTATAAGTATAAAATAAAGTTGTGTTAATTAAATTGTTTATAACTGAAGAACTGCTGAACCTGATTTGGCTGATTTGGCTGAAATTTGAAGGAAAGGTTGCATTAAACCAGGGGAGAGACAATACTCTTTATCCCATTCAACTGCAAGAAAACTAGAAAAATAACATTTGAATTTTTTTAACCGTCCGTCCAACTACGCGTGGCGCTGATTCGGTTGGTATCGCGCTCGCATGGTGTATCAAAAAACTTTTATAGCTTCTTAAATATAATACCTAGAGTAAATACAAATACTACGAAAATTTTATAGAAGACTACATATTAAATCTAAATATTTTTTAAGGTCTGAAAATTTAATTTAACATATTAAAAATACGTATAAATATTGAACTTGAAGGTGAAATAACATGAATTTTGTATTAATTTACGCCACAACGAAAAAACATTATTTATTTTACCAATTAAACAATGTCACAACAAAATGATGCATGAATCTTTATGTATAATTAACTCTAAGTAGTTAAATAAATCGAAACAAAACACCTCTCTTAATAATTTTATCGCGATGGTCCCAAGCGCTTTCGACTCGCTCGCAAACTCAAAATATAAGCAAGATGGTCTCTTAAGGACTCGTTCAGACTTATTTACGCAACCTAAAAAAAGACGGTTATGGTTTATTTTAGATGGGTTTTTTTTTTAATTATAGACCAATAATAATATGAATGTCGTGTTTTACTTAATAATCCGTAACAAATAAAAAATGTGTGAACTTTGTAACTGTAAAAATAAATAAAACATCAACCAATTATGTGAGGTACGCCATTAAACAGCCACCTTTGCATAAATTTATATTATATTCTAGGCACTTCGACTTTGTTTAAAGCCAGTTTTTACAGGAAAATGGTGATGTTCCAGTATAGGCCTCGTATTTGGTTGTATCATCTGTGTTTCTGTATTGTTGAATTATATTATTAAACCACCACAAGGGAAATAAAGTGAGATGAATTCCCCCGTGTTGGTCCGGGCGCCTTTGTAGAATAGACCATCTGCCTTCCCGTGCTAGGCAGCTCGTTAAAGGCGAGCATAGGCTTACCGTCACTAACACCGTGACATCCCACTAGGTGGTAGAGTTTCGCAGCGACTCACCCGGATTGGGACCAACGCCTTACCTGTTCCTACCGCCATAACGTCATGACGTGTTCCGGTGTGACCTTTGGTGTCTCTAGGCGGCGGGAATTTCTTACCATCAGGAAATCCGTCTGCTTGTTTGTCTTCCAATGTTATAAAATAAATGAAACCACCAAGAAAAGTCAAAAATGATAGCAAAAGTCAACAATCATTAATAAACTTAACATTATTCCTTATGTCAAAAAGACAAAGAAACACCACTACACGAAACGCAAATATTGCAATCATGTTTTGCTGTTTGTACACAGCCTTAATTTGAACCATTTTAGTTCCGTCCGTGGATAGTAATCCATCGAAACCTAAGCACCTGAGGAATACAATGACATTTTTATGGAATCTTCCCTGAATATTGTATATTTCTGTTTTTACAGTGTATTATTACGTTTATGACAAACTATCACTCCATATTTCACTGAAAAACTACGTAGAAATAACTAAAATTGGGTCAATAATAACAATGGTCGCTCTTACGTATTTTTTTTCGAAACAGCTATACTTTGAAATCAAAATATGACTTGATTTTACTCTTAAAACTGTGATATGAATACTTAATTATAAAGCACAAATCATCTAGTTTATTTTAATGTATAATAATCTATGAACAAATGAATTAAACTAAAGTACTTACGACAAAATCGCTGGCGCTTCAAAAACACTTGATCAAAGCGTGAGTGGACTGAATAAAAATGTTTGTTTTTATTTGTCGAGGCTTCTGACAATGCCATCTCATGATTATTTGGTAAAGTAGTTCCTCAGTTATTGACTCCACAACTCAAACACGCAAAAAGTAATGCATATTATCGATAGATGACGGTTTTATAAAATTTGTAGTTAAGGATACTAAAGTATCATTGGATGTACAACTACCTTTTTGTTTTGGATAGTAAAGTATCGGTGGACGTGTAAGTGGTTAAAGAAACTGAACAAGTGGAGCCAAGTTTGCCGGAACAGTTAGTATCATAAATAATTATAAAAATATAAATTTACATACTATGGATTACCTCAAATAACTGCAAGCTTTCTTCAATTGGCCTATTTCTCCAAGGTGACGGTGGTGGATTATAACCCTTGATTTCCTCAGATTTCTGATGACAAACATAAGCTAGATCCTTTTTAATCAATTTCACTGCCCACTCATATAGTTGATCAAAATAATCAGAAGAATGAGTTATTTTATATGGTTTGTAGCCTTAAAAATAAGAGATTTATTTTTTACTTTGGTTGTCATAAAAAATAGCATTTATTTTTAATACCAATGTAGTAGAAATAATATGTTGTTGTATGTAGTAGAAATAATATGTATATGTTACTTTTAGTAACAAAACTTTTGAGCCAATATGAACACAAAAAGTAGTATTATTGTATTAATTATTATGGATTGATTGTGATATTCCTGAAAATGAGTTCAGTAGTTTCAAAAATTATTGGTTTAAAACTAGCGTTGTTACATATTGTATTTTTATGCACTCAGCTTGAACATGGGAGTATTTTGAGAAAATAAGAAATTATGTTTTAAAATAATACATAAAACACTTACCCAACCATTCTACCATATCTTTAATACCAGTAAAATATTTTTCTTCCTCTTTTTCAGGATTTGTATCATCATATCTCAGAAAACATATTCCACCATGAGCTTCAGCATAGCCAAAGTTAATGTTAATAGCCTTTGCATGACCTATGTGAAGAATCCCATTAGGTTCTGGTGGGAACCTAGTGCGGACTTTCCCAGAAGTTATTTTTAAATGTTCTTCTAAAAGTTTCTTTGTGTTTGGGGTAACAACATAACCATCGGTTTTATAGTTTTCTCCTGGAGCATGAAAGGGTAATCTTCTCAACAAATCAGGCATTGAAATGTTATTGCCTAAATCTTCAGTTAAGTCTGACCTTTCTTCTGTAGTACCTGTAATTAACACAAAAAAATTATCAGCATTAAAACAAGTTATTTTATATCTTGACTTAAACTTCAAGTACCAACAGCATCCACATATTTGTACACACCAACTTCCAGCCTTACGAAGTAAAATGTCAGCATTTTGCAGATGTGTCCCTTAATGTTTATTAAACAAGTTGAGAATCTTGGACTTAACCATAAACAGAAAAGATACATTTGTGAGTATGGCTGAATAGCGAAAAAATATTGAAGATTTACATTACATTTAAATAACAAGAAAGGAAAAAAGAACTAACTTTTGGAGTCATTTATCTTCTGCTTTTTAACACCGTCAGCAACAGTTTTAGGTTTCTTTTCACTTTTTGGAATAGGAGCAAGGTCTGCCTCTGTCTTTGGACCTAATAAATCCAATATCTGAAATTTATGTCAATTTATAATTTAATTTTTATAATTTATTGAAATAAAATACCTACTTAAGAACAAACTTAACAACAATATCTATTTAATCTCTTGTTAGTTAAAATTCAACTTCTATTTATAAAATACAATATGATAATCCCCAAATCAAGGGGTCATTTGCACATCAGACAAAGCAAACTTTTATGAAAAGTTTTTATTTCAATATAAAGACATGCAAATTTTATAAGTAGCAATGTGATCTATCATAAAAATAAATGGTGTGGTCTAAGAGTGTAAATCTTAAAAAAAAGTATAAGTAGTAAAAAAAGTAATGTAAATCTTAATTCAAATTATATTTGGTACAGTCATAGCACGGGATAGCCTACACTAGGAATTAAAATAGGACATTTATTAATTAGTTTTGGGTACTTAAAAAATATCTTTATACTTAACAAATATTTAGATACAAGAAACAAATAAGTTAAATAGTATCAAGATAAGATATAAGTAAGATTCAAGTAAAATATTTTCGAGTCAAATAGCAAAATTAAATTACTATCGATGTTATCCCTACTGAGTGCTTGTAGCGAATGCGGGGTGCCGCGTTGAGCAGCGTGAGAGGGGTCGCATTTCAGAGGTATACACAATTGATTAGTACAAGTTCTTAATTTTTTAATTTCCTTGTTCATTTTTACAAAGTTAATTGATGTTTGAGACTTTGCCAAAGAAATTAAAATTAGTATTGAAGTGAGATTTACTGTTTACCTGAACATCAACTTCATTTTTAATAGCTTTTCCATCAGCCCATTTTAAATTAGCTCTCACTGCTTGCATGATGACCCCTGAGTTGAATCTATACCTTTTTTCTAGTAATTCACTTTTGTATTTTGCCATTTCTTTTTCAACTGCCTGTTCCACCTGTTCAGGGGTTACTATTACTCCTACACCACAAGCTTTTTCAAAATCACCAACATTAATATTTTCTTCTCCAACATGACTTAATAGGTATTCTAAAGCAGCATCAATCCTTAAAGTGGAATCGAGTTTTCCTGTGGCTATGTATTTGCTGACAAAAGGAATTTTATTAGCAATTTGAGGTTTGATTTTGGTTGCCAGATGGTACAAAAATAAACCAGCACTATTGGGAAGATTTTTAATATCTACCTGCAAATCGACACATACATCAGTAAGTTCTCATTAATACTTTTTGAATATTTTTCGCATTTTACATTTATTTTGTGTAAATTTACCTGTTCTAACGTGGCAAGTAAATATTTTGTAACGTTTGCATTCTTTAACGTTTCCTTAGCTTTTTGTTCACTTAACCCTAAAAGTTTAAACTTATCTATAATTTCTTCTGGTGACATTTTATTAGGAAAACTACTTTACGGGCTAGAAAAGAAATAAATATATTTTACTCGGCATGGAAAGTAAAATTCAACCCGGTAGGTAGGTACAATGGTTAATGACAGTTGACATTTCACACTTCACAGTTGACACTTGACAGTTACGTCAGACCTGAGACCAGTGCTGCCACTCTACATTTTTTTTAAGCGTCAGATTTCAGAAAATATTATTCCACCGACCACCAGATTCTTTGTCTAGTTTCTAGTATAGTCGTTAGCATCTCGGATAAATCACCGGGGATCGACGAAAATATACCGTACCGAGAGATTTTCATAAAACACGCTTTTACACGATCACAATGGCGAGAGTGAGACTGAGAAGGTTTTTTATGATTATTTTACACAAAACAACATATTCACAATACTTGTAGCCTAGGTCTACATTTACACTAGGCTGTACATCCGTCCTCGCTCGTTTTCCAAATGAAGGCGCATTTTCGCGGCGCCTTAAGTATTTTATGCTGCCTCGTTCCCGCTTTACCAGTCTATAATAAACGCACGCGGCGGCCACCCAATTAGGATAAGCTAGGAATGATGGCCATAGTTTTTTTATGGCTGAGTAGAAAAAAAATATTTAAAATAAAATCATAGCTTACAGTGATATATAATCTTTTATAATCTCCTTTAATAAAAATACTGGATGACACATATTAAAAACATAGAAATAAAAGAAAATACAATTGGCCATCTATCCTAGACCCTAGAGGATAGATGATACCATACGATACGATGATGGTGGTACCATACGCGTATAGGTGAGATGGTCTGTGCATTATTTGCGAGATTTCGTCCTTTTTTCCTTCTATCCTTCTTCCATGTGCGTTTTCTTTTTGTTATTTCCATAGTTAGAGCACATGTCTTTGAATTCCGTACAGTTTTCATTCACTCAAAATTTGCATATTGCAGCCCATCTTCGATTAGTTTTATCTTGAAATAGTTTTCTCCACAACCACGACAGTCGACATATATTTTCTTCTTTTTGTCGACATCTAAGATTGATGCGTCTTCACTACTGCTATCTTCTGCGTCTGAAATCTTACAAAATATAGCCTTTTTACAATTCTCTTACTAGTCTGTGACTAGTACCTACTATTAGTCCAAATATCAGTCTTAATCTCAGGTGAGATTAAGACTGATACAAACAACTGCCACGATCACAAATTATAAAGACTTACGAGTAAGTATGTATAAGTTGTCACGATCTTTTCTATTTTAATTCCAGTCTTTTCTTGTTTAATCATTCGCTTTTTTTCTGGTATTAGTTTTTATCTTCTTTTATTTTTCTTTTCTGTATATTATGTTCGTTTGATGTCAGAAAGGTACCAAGCAAAGAATATAAATACTCTTTAACAAGAGGTACCAAGTTTTTTAGTGCGCTTTTTTTAGTTACGTAGCGTGCTTTAGCAAATTTTTTCGGAATTGTTGAAATTTGCTTCAAAAATTTTGAAGGGGTGAATTTTTTGTTCCTGTTTATCACCTTATTGGCTTTTGAAGTGCTTCGTTGTGGTTCAAATATCTTATCAGATAATTACATTTTGAAGATGCTGTCTTATGTTGGAAATATTTTCAGTGTTATCTGGAGTCTCAGTAATTGCAATTTCACAAGATGCAGTGAATGTATAATCTAGAACGCAATCGGGATTTAAGGGAAAAGCACCTGCAGCTCTGAATCTGAATAAAGCATTCTCTACTGAGGCTGTTTTTCCCCAAGCTTGACTTAGTAACATACCAAAATGCAGCCTAGTAATGCGACGAGCATTACCTGGGCTTTGTTTAATCCACAGTTATTTTTGGTTTAGATATGATGGTGAAATCCCAGAAAAATCGAGGAAAATATTTCATTTTTGTCTACGTAGATGATTTACTTACTGAAGTTAAAGTCGAATTCTTTCAGTTTTACTGCCGCTTAAATTATGTTTCACGTTTTTTGACGGAGCAAGTTTAGCGAACGGTTTCCATATTGAGAGTGGGTTGCAATATTGATTTTAAAACTACGCAACGGATTTAGATGCGGTTTCTTTTAACAGATAAAGTGATTGAAAAGGAAGGTTTATATGCATATTTTAAACCCGTGCGAAGCCGGGGCGGGCCGCTAGTCATCAATATATTTGTTTGTGTATATCAAATGCATGGTAGAGTGGATAATGTTTTATTTATTTATGTAATGTACTTTATAATCGTTATCATTGAAAAATATTAGCGTTCTGCACTTCTCCTACACATAGGTAAACTATAAGTGAGCCAAAATTTTATGCTCCTCCGTCAGCGCAATTTTCGTAAAAAAGGGTCTAAAGTTTTTGCTTCACGTATTAATATATATATGCAAGTAATAATTCTCTATGGATTAATAAAACGAGGCCGTCGAGAATAAATAAAACTTTTTCGGGTGGCTTTCTAGAAACAAATTGTACTTTAAGTCACTCTAAAAATATACCAGAAATTATATAGGCTGATTTTACTGACATAAACACACCCGATCCGGGACGCATTCCACCTTCATACTTTTATAAATCAGGCGGGCAGTAAAAGGAAACCCTCAGCATTGCAACATCCGATAACTGTTATCGTTTCTCCTTTTTCCGTTGAAGTAGCCATGGATACCGCCTTGGACCCCTTTTTAGATAGAACATAACCTGGTCGGTTATAATATAATATAAGTCTTCTCGAGTAATTCGAAATATCCTTTCACCTCTGATCTCTTAAGAGCCTGAGATCTAGCTAAAGAAACTCCCTCAGACTTTCTTAACGTAATTTAGGGACTTCTCCTCAAAAACGACTGAAGCCAGTCATAACTGGCTTTCTAGGTTATTTTTTTAAACTAGTGTGGTATTTTCAATTATTTAGCAAATTGATATGTGATTTTTCTTACGTCGTCAATCGTCAATGGGAATCCACAATTTGCATTTCTTTTATATGACAAGATTTTTTTTTTCATTTTCTAGGCCAATCACGCATGATGGTCCCATGGGTCCTTTTTTGTAGTCTTGCTTCTTTAATCTTCTTTCCAAGGTTTTCTAGATATTCTATGTAAGTTGGCTGCAGCATAAATTGAAACACTGTTATTTTGCACTGAAATCATGGCCGCTCGCAATGCTTCTTCAGTCCAAGTACCTCGGACACTTGCAGCCTTTCTTTGGTATACATTTGGCATCTAAAAATAAAAGAATAATGACGTACGAAATTGGCTTTTTGTATGGGAGGATTAAAAAGTGCAATATTTTTTAATATAATGTGTACCTATATTTAATACTGTATCAATGTAATATTGTTATCAATATACTTTTGCCAGCTCATAGGAAGATAGTTAATTACTCCCTTTACTACAAAATCCATTCGGACCTGAAACAATAAAATTTTTGAAGGCGGTTTGGACTGTCTCATCGAAGATGATATTTTTAGCTAGTTGGAGCAAGGTCTGAGGAGTGTGATGAATGTCTTAAACATTCCACTTTGGTAGCCTTCTGTTTTTCAGTGTGTGGTCTAGCTTTGTCGTGAAACAGCGTTTGAGTAAAGTGATTGACCAGCCATCATTGTTTTGTAGCCAGCTTTTCCAGAGCCGGACTAGCCTTAAGGCAGAAGAGGCAACTGTCTAGGGGCCTAGGATCGACAGGGGCCCGCTGGGCAGTCCACAAAAAAGGTATATTGGAACTAATATAATCCTTCGGAACGCAACTGGACCTCATTCACGTTGAAGGAATCCCCGATTCGTTGCGTGCGTTCTATAAGTTTCCGTAGCGTTTGTAGCGTAATACCTAATCGTAATACGTTTGTAGCGTGTAGCGTCCGAAACTTTCGAAAGACGTTAATTACAACATAAGAGTTTTGAGATTGATCGGTAAAGAAAAGGGCCCCGAAAATTGTATTGCCTACAGGTGCTTACAGGGCTAATCAGGTTCTGAGCTTTTCCATCTCGGTTTGCAATTGCTGTCACTATACTTCTGCTTTAACCGTCTCGCCAGATTTGAGACAACTATAATGAACGATACCGGCACTTCTCAACCAAACGCTTACACGTTTTTGTTGTGTTGGCTCGCCAGCGTCCAGCCATAGCGTAAAGAATCCACTTTTCATCACAGGAAATGGTTCGATTTAAAAACTCTAAATTATTCTGACAGGTAAATAAATTAACGCGCGTTTGCTGATTTGCTTTACTCAATTTGTGAGAAACCGACCTTTTAAGCTTTTTATTTTTACCAATTGGCTTCAAGTTGATTAAATCTGTTTTACCACTAACATTCATAACAGTGAGATCCGAGAAAGAGTGGGATTGAAACAAAGTGTTGGTGTTAAAATGCGAAAGGGCATACTCCGCTGGTTGGTGGAAAGAATGATAGATGAAAGATTGACAAAGCAGATATACAATGCGAATGTGGATGGATGTACCCGGGGAGATCAAGGTTGACATTCCGCGATCATATGACTCGGATATTATCCGAGGGTGGTGTCAAGAGTCTCCGAAACCGGCGTGTTTGTATGAAAAGGGTAATGAATGTGAAGGAAGCCAGACAGGTTTGCCAGGATTGTGAGGTCTGGCACTCGATACTCTCTGCCTACCACGTCCCTTATTTGACGAGAATATATGTATTTAAGTATGTATCACTAACCTTGCAGTCTGCCGCTAACTCGGAAGTAGTTTGTGATGCATCTGCTTCTAAAATAGCCTTCATTGTTAACCTGGGTCTCCGATCGTCCACAGAGTTTGTTTTGGTCGTCTACCTGATCCTCGGAACCGGAACACGTCAACGGCAAGCACTGACAATATGCCGGTAGGAATAGATAAGGCGGTAGTGGTGATGGTGATGGTAAGTCTATGTTCGCCTTTTACGAACTGCCTGATAGGAAGGCAGAAGGTATTCCACGTTTGACATGCATAAGTTAAGGATGGTAAAAGACAGGATTTCATTACCTTTCTTTTTAGTTTAATAGGATAGGATTTATGGACTCTTCTTTCGTCTTCTTGCTGATTGTTTATGGACTGAAAGAGATTTGTTTTCCTAAATATACCTATATACGAGTACTCAGTTATTTACATATTCCAGTCCAACATCTTCAAGTTTTATAGAATTTCTTGTCTATGTTTGTACATTATTTTGGTCCTAGTTTGATTTATTTCTAAGCCGACTTCTTTGTTAGCTTAATGCAGTACGGATATCATATATTGTAGATCTTTGTAGTTACTACTAAGAAGTACAATATCGTCGGCGAATCTTCGATGTGAGATATATTTTCCTCTGATATTAAGTTCTTCCAGTTGAGGTTGCTAATAACCGACTCCAGCTCTACTATGAAAAGGCGAGGTGAGAGAGGATCACCCTGTTCCACCCCTCTTTCTATTTTAATAAGCGGTCCGACGTTATCCAGATGCATTCTACTTTGGCTCTTCTCGAAAAGATCTTTCAGTATATTTATGTTACTTTTCAATTTAATTATAACAAATACTACTCTACTCCCAAACAGTGGTCTAAATCAAATATAAACTTATTATACCTACATATATGTAAAAAAAGGAAACCCAAAGGACATTTATAACTACCGACCTATAAACCTACTGTCGACTATATAATTATAAACTCTTCTCTTCAATCAAAGAAAATAATAGGTAAAGTACTCGACAGTAAACAACTGACAAAACAATCAGTCTTCAGAAAAGGCCCATAAGAACAAGACTCGCGGCCTTCAAGCCATAGGGGCGTATGAAAAAAAATGCACATTTTTTTTATTACGTCAATCTTTTGGAATTTTATTGATACACAACCTCTATTTTTTTTTTCATTACAGGTAAATTACTTGAAAAGATATTTAATAAAATACTTTAAAACGTATGCTTGGAATCACAAATTATTTTTGCACCAGATAGACGTATAACGGCCGTAACTACGCCTAACGAAATGTGTATCGTACCACAAAGACGTATGTGCATACGACTATCCATTTTCATTAACTTACTATTAAAATATCGCGCCATATAGTCGTATACGTATACGACTACTGATCCTCATCTTACCTACCAATATAATGTCGTGCCTTAAAGTCTTATGTACATACGACTGTCGATTTTTAGTAATTTTAATTTTAATTGTCAATAAAATGATATGCCGAACTGACGTATGTGCATACGACCTTTATATTGCGCCGCGCGGGCGCCCGCTCCTCCCGCGCAGTGTGCAATAAGCGGCCGTATGGAGTAGATGGTTGCAAAATTATAATACAAAATAGTTAGTGAGAGTGAGATTGAGTACCTAACGAACACGACAATGAATCGGAGCAAACATATTATTCGTTTAGCGTTACATGGTGAGTATTGTTATAATTATTAATTTTCATTACAAGTAAGTATGTTATTGTGGTTATTGATTGTTGTTATAGGTTAGTTATTTAGGCAAATAGAAGTTGATAGAGCTCGGATGAATAGACAAAATTTCAGTCATTACATTTTATATTTGTGACATTATAATATTAGGTACGTACCTAGAAGACAAGTAACATACCTACCTGCTAAATATATACTTTGAAGTGGGTAGATACTAATTGAACATAGGTTAGTGGTGGTACTATGCATAACATTTAAAAAAAAGGCCTGTAAAATACAACTTGTGACTATGTACTAATCAGTTCATTAGTTGACACGCAATAGCTATCGTAATCCTATTAATATTATAAATGTGAAAGTTTGTGAGTATGTATGTATGTATGTATGTATGGACGGATTTTGACGAAACTTTACAGTACTGCAGCTTATACACTAGAATAACATTTAGTATTCTTTTTTTTTAGGTATTTACTTTTTTACTAGATAAAAGTACTTGTAATGAAATAATTAAACATTTAACTTTACCAATTTACATTTTTTGTAGGGGCTCAATCAAATTACGAAGAATCACCAGTCTCGGTTGAAGAGCAGATGGAGATTTTACATTCTGAGCATTCATCACGTACAGGATCACCAATGGCTGTTTCACATAAGGAGGAACAAAGAAATTCACCATTTACAGCTGAACAAAGAGAGACAATAGCCGAAATGGAAAATTTAGGTTTTATTGGTGATAATTTTGACAATCCGATATACTCAAATAAATCCCCATTGTCAGTATTTACAGCAGATAAGGATTTTTATCTACAAGACACAAACGTCCCATCAATTGAAAAACAATTGACACCTCTTTTTACACCAATAGCATCTATACAATCACTTGGAAGCCCCGATAGTATAGAAATTTCTAGAAACACATCAAACGTGAATTTGAATAACTCTAAACATACTTTTATTGATGATAGCGATGATTCTGTAGTAGACCTTAATTACCAACCTGAAGATGAGGAAATTCAATGCTCACCAGTCTCACCCATTCCG
>NJDD01004267.1:0-18653 GCA_002245505.1 Calephelis nemesis
CTAAATAATACAACTAAGCTTAGGCCAGCCATTTCCTTTTTATGATGCTGAAAATGCACCGAGTGGAAAGATTTAAGCGACTTTGCCAAACACTTAACTTTTTTGCTATTTGCAAACAAAGTTTGATGAAAATAACTCTAAGGAACTATTTTATTGAATCAGGCGTTACTTTGCGGAAATCCATTATAACAGATACAAAATAAGCATTTATTATGCTAATTCCGCGTAAGCAGTGTAAGTGTTGTGGCGAGAAGTCCTCCCAATGACACAGAATGTGACAAGCCTAAAAACCTAGAAAATCGCATCGCGAAAGTCACACGTTCATTATTTTTGCAGCTATTTTATCAATGTCCATTTTTGTAGCTACAGGTAGCATACCTTATATTCTTGACGCAGCAGTAACATCTGCAGTGTCTATTGCTCTATAGACAACTGTTGTCTCATGCAATCAGCGACTTGACTGTGCTATAGACAACATAGAGTAGGTAGATCCTTTGGTCTAAATTTTATTTCTACTAGTAGCGAGAGGCTCTGTAATAATATAGCCATATAACTTTACGATAATATCAGAAGAGTCACTAGTATCATATAATCTATATAAGTATTTATAAAAACGTTTGTTTAAATGTACACGCATACCTTCCTAACAACTGAACTATAGGACAAAAAAGAAACAAATTGCGAAGAAACTAGGAAACACAACGTTTTGATTGGTCCCATACAAACAGAACGGGTGAAATGAAGTTCACCAGAACTGCTACTGTAACATAATATACTGAAATTGTCAAAAGGTTAAAGGTTGATGAAAGGTCAAATGGTAGATATAACAATAAAATAAATTAATTTTAGATAAGATTTAGATTTAATTTCATATTTTTCGTACGTCGTCTGACTTTATTATCAGATTGGTCTTGAGTTCAATCCCCGACAGCGTTAAGCATTAGTGTGATGAAAATGTCTGTGAGAGGGATGAGTTTGTCTGGATATCTGAGCCTGGGTGTTTATCGCATTTATTTTAGCACTAGTTGTTTACTCGCGACTTCGTCAACTTCGAATATAATAATAATAATAATAATATTTATATTTATATTTTTAATATTTTTATTTGTTAAATATATAAATGTAATAAATAAGAAATATTGTGCATGTAAATAAAATAATAATATAAATTAAAACGTCTAAGGTCGAGTAACATTTTCAGTAACACTCGAAAAAACCTACATGTGATGTAGCTAAGAACCATTTTGTTCACATCAGCTTTCAACAAATCGTATTGAAATTGGCCTATCCTTTCGAAAGTTACGATGACACACACATACACACACACAGGGTATACTTGCATGATTAGCCTAGCCAGCCGGTCGCAGGACTGTTGTTTGTAGGCCACGGTATCTTCACGCCCATATCCCCGAAAAGGTAGGCAGAGGCGCAACCAGGGTACCCACGACTAGCCGAAGATATTAAGTCCCACAATGTGATAGGTGTCAAGCCTATCGCCAACCGGGTACATTTCCAATCCCGAGCAACATTTTTTATTAGAAAATTGGAAAAACCATTTTTTTTCTTTTTGTTGCCCGACCCGGGATTCAAACCCGGGACTTCATGCAGTCAAGTCCAACAACTGAACCGCTAGACCACAGAGTCGACTAGGCCACGATAGGAGCGGAATTCAATAACATCTTCTTAAAAAACTTGTATAATATTAAAAAGCATAACTGAATTACAATAGACGCTTCATGGTGTTCCATTTAGGTCAACTTATCTTGATAACTTTTAAACTTCTGAGGCGGTCCCATTACCACCCATGTCAGGATCTAACGATGGAATCCAAGGAAAATTGCCGAAAATATTGCTTGCTACTCTCTGTAGAACTTCTTAACCTATATATCCCATTATGCATCCCTTCAAGAGCGAGCACTTCCTAACTTTATCATATTTTTGTCGTTTACATAACAACTAATACGATTTAACTTCTTAAAATTGAGTTCTGATTAAGTTAAGTTTGGGTGATTTATCAGCCTGTACCTGTAATACCTGTACACCTGTACACCTGGTACAGGTACAGGTACCTGGGATATAGGTGGGGCTCCGGGAAAACCAATTGCACACCCGATTTAGTGGGGAAAAAATCAATAGCTTGCAACCCCATTGTATAACGCATTTAAGTTTTTTTGTATCTACCCACTATGAAATGAAGTTATGTTTATTATTCAAAAATATTGTTCAGTAATTTAAGTTCTAGCCCTGATGATGCTGTAAAAACGGAAACCGGTAGGCTATTTATAAAATAATAAAATATAAGTGATACGTAAAACAGTACAAGTGTTTCTTCATTTGAAAATATGAACAATTGCACTGAGATGGTTGCTCATTCAGAGCCCTCTTTGTTCAAAAGGGGACACGAGGAGTGTTGGGCCGTTAGGCCTGCGAGAGGTGGTAGCTGTGAAACCTGCAGAGGAACGAGTTGGGCTTATAATATAATATTACACGCCCTCTCACGAGGTTGCTACCGAGACTCCGAAATGGTTCTTCATGTGTCTTTTCGCATTATTTCAAACAACTTGCAGCTAAATAGGACACTAGATATGAGTCATTTTCAAATTTGTTTGATCGTTATCAAATTGTTGTTACAAAACTTTTGCAACAAAATTGTAGTAAAATGGACCAAAGTAAAGACTATATATAGCGTATAGTTTTGCCCCGTGTTGGTCCGGGCTCCTTTGAAGAATAGACCATCTGCCTTCCTGCCAGGCAGCTCGTAAAAGGCGAGCGAAGGCTTACTGTCACTAACACCGTGACACCTGACTAGGTGGTAGAGTTTCGCAGCGACTCACCCGGATTGGTACCACCGCCTTACCTATTCCTGCTGCCATAACGTCATGACGTGTTCCGGTTCGGAGGGTAAGGTAGCCGGTAAACTTACTTTTGCTCAAGGCCTAACATCCCGGCCTCAGGTTGGCAGCGCACCATTACCACCTTTGGTGTCTCTAGGCGGCGGAAATTTCTTACCATCAGGAAATCCGTCTGCTTGTTGCCTTCCAATATCATAAAAAAAAAAAAAAGCGTTGACGGAACAAAATATGTCCCCATAGCCCCTGGAGCTGACAGCGAGAATGACACCGTGGGGTTTTAGTCACTTCGATATTAACAGGTATCTATAAAGATGGACAAAAAGTATTTTGGACAAATATCAATCTTCTTAAAACTTTAAAAATAATTTCCCTAAAAACATATCTCTATCCCTTTAGTGTCACTATTGATACATACATACAACAAATGTTAATAGCAATTTGTGAACATTTTCGCTGTAACATTAACACGATGTACAGTTTTAGTCGGCATTTGCAAAGCGACATAAACTGGCTACTACGTTAATAGTAGTCAGGGAAGCAGTTTCCAATTTGACTGGTTCATTAACACGTCATGGTTTAGAAGTTATTGTATACATATAAAAGCACTGCGGCCCTACCATGAACATTTAAAACAATATTATTTCAATTGTACTTACTATCATCTGCAAAACCTTCATCTCGCACATATATCCGAAGGGGCAGGCAGAGGTACAACCGCGACTAGGCGAAGACATTAAGTTCCGTAATGTGACAGGTGAAAAGTAGGCACATATCTAATTCCGTTCAACATTGCTTTTATTGTAAAACTTAAAAAAACACTTTTTTTATTGCACGGCCCGGAGATCAAGAAATCAAGTGTAACGCTAGGACAAATGCTGCTTTTAAAAGAGGACATTTAACAACGTAGAAATAATACCGCTTCAAGCGTTTTTTGTAACCCCTGAACATGTTATTACAATCAAGAAAACGTATTTCCTGATAAATTTAATAATTAAAATAAACACTAAAAATGCTAATGGTATTTTACTGACCTTAAGGTCTTGCCTCTTTAGATAATATGTTCAATGGTTAGCCTTATTTGAAACCGTAAAACGGCAATTACTAATAATTGTGAGAGCCAATGTTATGAGGCAGAAATGAGACAGAATTATGTCACGGGAAACGTTGGTTGAATTTAATATAATTTAAGTAAAACCTATAAGAAACTATTTACTTGCAAAGAAATAACAGATATTAAATTTAGTTAGTTTAACTGTCTAATAATGATTAAAACTGGTTCATTTACTAAATTTAGTTATAAGAACCTGGCTGACCGATCTTTGCTGGGTATTTTTAGGATCCAACTTTCTCTAAAAATAAAACGACTAGGTTTTATTTACTGGCCCCAAAACTCCCTACTTACTAAATTTCATGAAAATAGTTTTCACTACCCTTTCGTACAAGAATCGTCCGTATAAAATGCATTGATTATTTGTTTACAAGCAAGTGCTTTCCTTTCAGTTTTATTGAAGTTTGATTACAATTCTACAAAATTTTTTTGCGAAGTTACCCATTTTCCTAATTTCTACAACACAAAGTACCAGGTTCCGGGATAATAAAAAACGAAGTTAAAAATCTTTTTGAAAGCTAAAAAATCTAATTTCATGCTAAGCACTTAAAAACTTAAATGTATAATTTTATTACACGCTTACATCCATGTAATTAAACATACAAATTTAAGTAATAAAAGCATTAAATTCCGATGCAATCTCTCGGCCTATACAAGTTCTCATGGTTATAAACATAAACCTTTTTACAGTCAATAGTAGTACGTGTCAAACACGTTGTTTCACACTTCACCACCTATTTGTCGATACTTCGATTGATGTGTGAATTGCTATGCTAAATCATACAGCTTGCTTCACAAATGGTAACAAATTGCCTTAATTATGGCAAAATTGATGCTGGCTTGGGATTTTAATGTTTCATTTACTTATTTTATTTACGCTAGCCACTCGACCGCCTCGTTGGTCAAGTGGCTAGCGTACACGCCTAACTACACCTACTAACCGCGAGGCTCGGGTTCGATTCCCGATGGGGGCAGGCATTTGTGTGATGAACATTTAGATGTCTGCATTTCCGGGTCTGGGTGTTTATTAAATTTATTCTGGTATCTATTTATGTATTTCTATGTATTAGAATCGTTGACTAACACCCACAACACAAGCATATAATTTGTTTACTTTGGGGTTAGATTCAATTTGTGTAAGTTATCCAGGGATATTTATTTATTTATTTATAATTATTTAGTTAATAGATGTCGCTCACTCATTAAAGCTAACTCTCGTATGAAAATCAGTTTAGATTCGGGGACAAAAATTTGAACTCTTTATTCTTCTATATCTCCACCAGAAAATTATACAATAATATTGAAAGAACAAACAAATTCACTTTTGCATTTATAGTATTTTTCCACTAGAAATTCAAACGTTGTTAAATCCAAATAAAATTATTTAATTTGCGACTTCCCGCTAAAAAAATGTATACATAATTTTATGGCTTAACAAAAAGGCAAAATAGTGCGCTATGTATGAATTGGACTTACCGGAAGCTAAATCTCCCAAATATATCCAGCTTTTAGCTTCCGTGTACAAAACACACACCACTAAACTGTTTTATTAGCACCAACAATACACACACTATTAAAATCCCAACATACGTTTCGCTTCGTAACCGAAGCATCATCAAGAGAATTCGACTGCACTCCAGGAAAGTCGAGCAGATAATCATTATTTTGATTTAAGTATAGATTTCCGCAAAGTAACGCCTTCTTCTATCAATTTCCAAAAGTTGTTTACTATATTTCCAAATGTCCATAACCTCTATTAGTATTGCAATATAACATTAAACTGCAAATAGCGGTGCCTCCATCTAAATCTGTACCACACAGAAATACGCTTATACCGACACATTATCCCACTTTATGACCTATAAAAGTCAGTCGGAACGTACTACATTTGTGGCAGCCCTTATTTCCAGAACCTAATACAGCGTTTTCTTTATTGGTTTTTCTGTCCTTATATTTTATTGAGCAATGCATAGATTTCCTGACGATTTGTGTATTTTACCGTTTATCAATAAAATAATATTTACGTTCATGTTTTATGAGTCACGAATAATTCGCTAATACGAGGATTTTTATTATTCGTAAAACTTAAAGTGCCAGTAACTTACATGGCGTATACGTGATAATCTGTGGCTTTTGAGGATTCAGCTGGTTTAACGATATAAAGTTTATAACAAAGGGTCATAACTTTTAGGATCTGCACAATATGAGGTATGTAAAAGATTTTAAAGGGTTCGTCGTTTCCATAATTTCAGGTACGTTTTATGGGATTGAGAGGTAAACAAACAAATGGATTTCTTACATCGATATTACCATAGATATTAAGATGCTAATGGTTTATTGCAAAGTTTCTTGCGTACATATTTCCTCCCTTATAAATCTCTACTGAACCTCTTCGTCGTCATTACAAACTTGTCTATAGACTAATGAATAACTCTAATATTACTAATATTCTAAGGTAGTCACTGAGTGTAAGTACCTTTTATTTAGTATCTCTAAAATAAGTTGTATTAGTATCATAAACTTGAATTATGTTACATGGTTTTAGCCCTAAATACACACTACACTAGTTTATATAGCTTTGTCCTTGTTAGCTTTCTTTTTGAATTTATGATATCAAGAGGCTCAATAAAACGTTGCAACCTAATACAATACAATAACTCTTTATTATGCACCAAATACAGGGCATTAAATTTGTTAACATACATCAAGTAAAACTTTAATTATAAGATATACGTAGGCGGCCACATCGCTAAGTCAGCGATCTCTTCAAGGCAAACCTATGATATGGAACAAGATTTAGCAAGGTACTGTATAAAAGTGCTTTTAAAATTAAAAATGCATCTAATACTTGACAAATAAAATTATCCTAAAAGCAGAAGATTGTTTTAATTATAGTTATACAGTATGAATAATAATAGAGAAACTTAGAGATAAAATTGGGATAAAATTTTAATTATATTGGAAAAACCAAATGCAGCTTAATAACAATTTCGGTATTTGATATAAGTAGTTTCTCAAGGCAGATAATGATTTCTAGGTGACCCTTTTTAAATTTCAACAAGATCTAGTTCAATACAAAGAAATTAAGAAATGTTTGCATTATTTAAATTATTAATTGCAGAAAGGTCTTCATAAAATGTATACAATACAACGTCGTAGTAGTGTAGTAAACTACCGTATGAAGAAAAATCTGTTCATTATTGACCTAGAAATCCCGTCACAAAAAAACAGGCAAATTGACAACCTACTCCTTTGAAATCCTGACGGGATAAGAGACGTTATAAGATTGACCTTTTTATATGCCTGTGTTTTTTTGTAGGACAAAACGCAGCAAAAAAGCACTCGGTTTCCCTGGTGGGAAGAAATAACCGCAGCCTATAGACAGTATAGATGTTATTCGTGCATCGCTGTCTTACGGGCTAGGTGTTAGGACAATTGTATAAGTATACCGGCTACTATACCCTCCAGATCGGATTATGACAAAGTCATTATGGGGTCAGGAATAGGTAAGGCGGTAGACACTTATAGTGTCCGGGCAATTACTGCACAATACTCTGCCACCAGTAGTCTTATTGGTAATGACCCGTTTTGCCTTTGCTCACCTCTTACAAGCTACCAGGCAAGACGACAAATGGTCTTTTCTACACAGAGGACCTGGACCAGCACAGGGAAAACGGAAAACGTATGTGACATCAAAACTTTTGAAGGAATGGACCAGTATCGATGCGAATTTTTTGTTTCAATCTGACATGATCGAAATCGTTCTTAGCTACATTTTATGTAAGATTTATCGACGGTTATTGAAAATGTTTAATTTCAGTGTTAATGGTGTGTTTTTTGAATAATATGGGTAAGAAGTTAAAAATATATAAAAGACAGTTGAGAAAAGTTTTCTTTCTATAAAAAAGAGACGCTCTTTCCATAAAATATTGCGGGTTTGACCTTTTTGAAGTGCAAACGCTAACAGAAAAAACGAGCAACTAATTGTTGAGATATTTTCAATGCAAATATACTTTTAATTAAAATTTACTTCGAATCGTTATATTTCTTCTCTCATTTTGCAACCATTAAAGTATCAGATCCGTTTCTGACAGTGGTTTAACTTGAGATATTAAATGAACACTGGAATGAGAAAGATTTATTTTCTACTACCGCCGGTGATAATTTTCACTTCATGCAAAAATAAAATGAATATATTGAAGTTAATGAAAAATAGGTAACTTAATTTTAATGAACTCAGGTTTCTAAATGATAAACATTTTTCTTTCCCTGTCAAAATGAATAGACCAAACTAACCTCCTAATCACTTTAAACTTTCTTGAAACTATTAAGAATAACGAATATTTCATATATTTTTTTCATTAAAACTTATCTAAAAGAAAGAAGCAAATACAGAAGCAGAAGCTGTCCGGATCGTAAAAGACGACAGAGACATTACACATGTTACTCTTAAGTGTGGAATACGTGAACGGGTAGCATTGACGCAAGGATTTGGTAAGGCGATGAAAAAAAACAGCGTTCCTCCAGGAAGGGAGACCTGCAGATCAAAGATTTAATCCAAATTTAATAAAACTCGGAAGGTAGAAGCAAAGTTTCCTTCAAGATTACCTTCGTTGGAAGGCATGTTTACAGCCGGTATGTGCCTGGTTAGCGACAGGCTTGCCACCTATCAAATTGTGGGACTTATTGTCTTCGGTTAGTCGTGGGCCGTGGCTGCTCTAGTTGTGCCTCTGCCTACTTCTTCGGGGATATGATAGTGAAGATGTTTACAACCGTCTGAATCCGGCTTAAAAAAGAAAACACAAGATTGACATAAACATTTAAGAGCAGTACACCGCAAAAAACGGGCAGAAAATTACATGGACGGAAGAGTATAAAATTTTACACACCTGTTTATGTGTGGGAGGAATACAGAACGCTAATATTTTTCAATAAAAATGCTTATAGTTTCGACCGGTAGGCGATCACTAGTTTTTATTACCACGTTACGATTTGATTTGACAGTATTTTTTGAAAAAAGAGCTAATGATTCCGAAGTAGTCCAGCACAACTTTCATCAACATCTCAGTAGTGGTTTTCGAATAAAGTTGTATTTTTTATAAAAATGCTTACACTTTTAAGTGTAACTTAAAAAATCACAAGTTGTATAAATCAATAAATACCTTTTTTTAAAAAATAGTAAATTCAGTTTGTTGCTAACCCAGTTATGTTTTAACAAAGGAACAAAAATAATTTAACAAAACATACACTTAAAAAGATAACCTCCTCCTTTTTGTTCGGTTAAAAATAAATTTGTCAGTAGAATGCGAGATAATTACCTTAAACATCGTAAGTCTAATCATCTAAAGTAAACACTGCTTGGAGCTTTAACTTGCTAACATATAATTACATTTTAAAGTTAGTCTAACATTTTCACATAAACATGTATATTGAAGGATTCGTATGACTTAAGGGTCAGAGCACACGGAATTTTTGAACTCGACTGTATTGCGTATTACAATAGTAATATGTTTGTTTTTTAAAAGTAATTCATTGTTTTAACATATTGTGTGCTAATTAAAATTATAAATAAAGAATATAAAATTTTAAGTACTAAATTAGGCCATTTAAGTATCTAAAAATATTTTTGTATACTTTGAACTATTTATAGATTTTTTTTTTTGATATTCACTAAATGATCGACAAAATTTAACTTAATGTCGTGACAGGAAATTACGGGATATTGCTAACTTGAAACTGTGATCTCTCTCTAAACTGAAAAAGTACTAGACGGAATTTTTTTAAATGGCTAATGTTTTGCTAACCTCGCGGTTTTAAATCTTTACTAGACATTGATCAGTCGACACTGATATTACGGTAGTATGAAAAAGTAGTAGTTCCAATCCTTTTACGTCGTTGAAAGTGTGAATGTAAGAAATGATTAGCTATCTGTACTTGTGTGAATGTGTAGATTATTTATAATAGCAGCATTATTAGGTACTAGATTATGCAAGGCAAGGTCGCGCTAATATGTCCATGAACATTCCAATGCCATACTTGCTTTTGATGCATGCATCGATTCATCAATATTATACCTATATTTGTAACATTCTATAAAATAACTTATAACAAGTACTACTGTTTAAATTATGCGCTTCGGCTTTACACTTTTTACACTTTATACTTTTATTTTTAAAATGGCTGACCTAATCTAAATATAAAAGAAATGATTAATAATGTAATAACCACTCTATATATAGATACGAGTAGGTATCTTTAAATTACATTCGGATTTCTGAAGCTTGACGAACATAGCTGTAGCGCATATTTTGAATAGTACTACTATACTTGTTAATTAATTGATTTATTTATTAATTTTAAGCTACAAAAAGTATTCCTTGTGCTTTTGCCCTGTGGTAATACGAAACAAGATTATTCACCTGTAATAAATCACTCCCGTTGAAGGAGTCTGCCATCTGCGAACGTTTGGAGCACTTTGTAATTTAATTATCAGTTTTTTGCGAAATTCAATCCCCCGAATGAAAGAACGTTGGAATTCTCATAGGTCTATCATTGCAGATTTATGTTTTCATCCATCAAATGTAAGATTACTTAATGGTGAAATGTTTTTTTTTTGTAATTGGAAAATGTTTTTTTTACAAATAAAATCTGATTTCAGATGAATAATAAAACATAAGTACTAGCTGTTCCATCAGTTAAGTTTATTTGAAATTAAGAAAAAAAAAATTTAGTCAAACTGGATGATAAGTATACTTTGTCCGTCTCTTGGTTCTCAGCTATCTCTCCATCAATTTGCAGCAAAATTACTTCAGTCACTCTTGAGTTATAACTAGTGTTACTTTACACGACTTTCTTTTATATATAGATGTACACAGATTATAATTTTATAAAAGAATGTATATTAAAGTAAAAACTTGATGAGGCAATTAAAGATATTTTGCTTATCTCACGACTTTATTATGCATGTAATCATGTAATAAGGTCTACCACAGACACACAAACACTTAAGCACATATACATAAATATGTAGGACAAAAATATTTACCTACTTTTTCAGACTACCGTAATATCAGTATCCACTCATTAAAGTCCAGTGAAGTTTTAAAAACCGCGAGGTTAGCAAAATATTAGCCATAAAAATGCTGTCTTTTTTTTTATGTTATAGGAAGGCAAACAAGCAGACGGATTTCCTGATGGTAAGAAATTCACGCCGCCTAGAGACACCAAAGATGGTAATGGTGCGTTGCCAACCTGAGGTCAGGATGTTAGACCTCGAGCAAGAGTAAGTTTATCGGCTACCTTACCCTCCGAACCGGAACACGTCATGACGTTATGGCGGCAGGAATAGGTAAGGCGGTGGTACCAAACCGGGCGAGTCGCTGTGAAACTCTACCACCTAGTCAGATGTCACGGTGTTTGTGATGGTAAGCCTATGCTCGCCTTTTACGAGCTGCCTGGCCAGAAAGGCAGATGGTCTATTCTGCAAAGAAGCTCGGACCAACACGGGGAAAACTGCAGTAACTTTTCAGTTTGGAGAGAGATAATAGTTTCAAATTAGCAACATCCTATTGATTTCTGCTACGAAATCCAGTTTGATTTTGCCGATCATTTATTGACTATCAAAATACTTTTAATAGTTCAAAATATACAAAAATATTTTCACATATTTAATAAGGTTTATCATGAACCTATCTTAGATGTTTTATTTTTTTATAATACCTTCAATATTCTTTTTAATTTAGAAATATGTTTAAGTATTCTCCAATATTAAACGATGCGAGAGAAATTAACTTGAAAAGTTATGACTTCTGAATTTTCATCAATTTTCTGAAGATTCGTTGATTAATTAAAGATTAAGTTGCGACAGAAAAATTAATTAATAATTTCTTTTGTCCTTTTCAGGTCTGATTAAATTACTTTTTATAATTGGATCATTAGTCAGATAAATTGTAAAACTTATTTTATTTCAAACGAAATAATATTGTTTTAAAACAACATGTTTGTACAAATTAGGCAAAAAGAACAAACCAAAAAGTAAGCAAATGTTTGTATTCTAGGTATTAAGTACTAATAACATCTATGATACTCACAAAAACTTTCATAAATATCCGGAAAATAATAAAATAGGTGATAAATAAAATCGGTTAGCCGATTCATTATAAACATACATACAAACATACATTCAAGCAGGTCTCTTCAAATCTAAATTAGGGTTTAATGGTAAGTGGCTTTATACTGTCGCCTCTGTGGTCTAGCATTCCGGGTTCGGACTTGGGTTCTGGAGGTCCCGGGTTAGACACTCGGGTCGTGCAACTAACAAACTAGAAATCATATATTTTCAATTTCCTAATAAAAATGACGTTGCCCAGGATTGGCTACATGCCCGGTTGGCGATAGGTTTGTCACCTATCACATTGTGGGACTAAGTATCTCCGGCTAGTCGTGGGTGCAACGGTACAATAACGATCACTCATATTTTGGCGAATATTTTGGCGAATACCATGGCGATAGCACCAATCCGATCAAGCTGCTGCTAGCTCTTCCAGGTAGTAATGACTGACTGTCAAGGAGAGTAAGTGAAGGAGCCATTCAAATAGGTGTCAAATACTTTAATGATCCTTTCCTTTAATTTTCCGAAAAAAATATTAAAAAAAAAGTATCTCACACCCTTATTCCCGGAAAGGTAGGCAGAGGTGCAACCAGGGCACCCACGACTAGCCGAAGATACTAAACCCCATAATGTGATAGGTGGCAAGCCTATCGCCAACCGGGCACGTTTCCAATCCCGACCAATATTTTTTTTTATTAGAAAATTGGGAAAAACCAATCTTCTTTTTGTTGGCCGACCCGGGACTCGAACCCGAGACCTCATGCAGTCAAGTCCAAGAACACAGAGGCACAGAGGAAAAAAATATAAATTGTATAAAAGAGTGCAAGTGGGAGGAATTCTAATAAGCTCCGACGATGATTATTATTTTTTTAACAATTCAGTAAAGAAAGTTTCGAGGCTACAATTGACAATGAATTTGTTAACAAAGGCGAGCATATATGACAGCAGAAATAGGAAAAACAGTGGTAACAGGCCTTTAGGCACCAGGTCAAGCTATACAGCGCTCTATTACCAAATAATAACGTTCTGGTGGAATATTACACAAAAAGTCATCTAAATTAATGGTAATGTCCTAATTTATTTTTGGAATATTCCACAAAAAGTCATCTAAATTAGGACATTACCATTTTGTTGGCGGTGGAATAATCATATTGAGACACCAGCAAAAATGATGTTAAAACAACAACATGCAATGTAAATCTTAACCCTTGAATGAACCGGCGTGGGAATGCAAAAACGGTACTAAACGACCCCACGCCAGATTCATTCACGAATATCCTGCATGCGATGAAACCACAAAAGTGCACTACCTGCCGGCATGCGTAGTATTTATCGCAAATATTTTGCTGTGGGTCATAAATGGCACTGAGGTACTGGAGGGTTTTCCGACAGTAAACAAAACCTATGGCTTCAAGTGGTTTGCTTTAAAAAATAACAAAGTTTTTGTTGCACATATTGTATTTCTTTACTAGAGTTCTGATTAAGTTTACTTTTTTTTGTAGGATAAACCAAGGACTTGCTATCGCGTCACGATTTAAAGTTACATGTACATTTTTTTGATATCTGGCACTCTGTTACTGTGTGATTCCGAAGAAATTTTTGGGGTAAAGGAGTAAAAATAGTGAATTTCGGTGGTATTTACTACATGTTTTTTGGTTATAGTGTCCAAGTATAGTAACCATGAAAACTAATCTCACTCGAATAGTCTAAGTTCAGATTGTAATTAGTATTTTTAATCTAGATTATATTGTAAATATTATTATTGTAAAAAAGACAAGCCCGCTGAGTTTCTTTCGCCGGATCTTCTCAGTGTGAGGCCGCGATTCCGATCCGGTGGTCGACGGTTGTGGTTTAAAAAATGTCGACGCGCACAAATACCACTTGTATGGTTCATGTGAATAAAGATTATTCTGATTCTGGTATTCTGATTCTGATTTTTTTTTATCGGCTATTTTGATGCAAACTTAAAATTGACTAAAGGCAAATGCTGACGCCAAAGCCTGAAATAAAAAAAAATACAAATAAAGAAAGATTTAGCTGTCACATCAGTTGATATTCTACAGTACCTATTACACATACCTCATACCGTTCAATATAAATGATATTCAAATATCATGACCTTGAACTCTTGATACAACAAGGTCAAGCTATCCATATTTTTTATGACAAATAATTACTATGTCATTAACTAGCAAGAAACTTGTTCCAACTTATAATAAATAAATGTCTATTTTCTAATATTAATAAGGCTTTTTAGTTTCCATGCCCGTTTTAACCGCAACATCCCAGTAATAAATATTATAATTTATTACTTTTACATTTATCACAGATGCTTCCTAATCTTCCGAAGATATTATTCAAAATAAGACGTCCAGTGATAAGATCGAAAAGCTTTATAAAACCAACAATATTTTAAACAACGATCATATTAATCAAACTGATAAACAGAAAGGTCAAATTGTTGGCGTCAAGTGAATTATGAGTTGGTAATGCTCTTGACAGGTCACGTAAACAGTACCAGTGTTTCTTTATAAATATTCATGAATATAATATAGAAAAAAAAGCCTTTTTATGTGTCATCTTACACTTAGGCTTAACGTTACTAACACCGTGACATCCTACTAGCTGGTAGAGTTTTGCAGCGACTCGCCTGGATTGGTACCACCGCCTTACCTATTCCGGTTTGGAGGGTAATGGAGTGAACGTTTGGTGTCTCTAGGCGGCGTCAATTTCTTACCATCACGAAACCCGTCTGCTTGTTTGCCTTCCAATATCATTAAAAATATGCTTTTTTATACCCCATATAAAGTTTGTTTATACCCCATCAAGCAAAAACTGCTGGACCGATTTTCATGAAATTCATCACACACATAGAGGTTGGCTTGGATTAACACATAGGATAGCTTTTATCCCGAAAAAATGTTCCTGTGGCACCATTGACCATGCGGGCAACGCCGTGGGCAACAGCTAGTTAGCTAGCATCAAAAAAAATACTTCTGTGACAAGCTTCCGAAGTAAGCAAATTAAACAGTTTTTTCATGGATACTTAGATAAACTTAAAAAGATACCAACTTAAATTTAATAAACATCCAGAACCAGAAATACAAACATTTTAGTGTTCATTACCCAAAATCCTGCCTCTCAGGAATTGAACCCGAACCTTGAAGTTGGTGGGTGTACCCTAATCTCTCGACCAGCGAAGTGGAAGAGAACTATTCAAGACGTGTGAGGACTCAAACAGGATAGGAAGTTATCTATATATTAATAAGTGATGCCAAAACTTTGGACCCTTTTTAAGAAAATTGTGCTGACGGAGGAATATGAAATTTGGCACACATATAGTTTATGTGTAGGAAAAGTGCAGAACGCTAATATTTTTCAATAACAATGTTTATAAAGTACATTAAATCAATAAATAAAACATTACCCACATTACGATGCATTTGACACTCACAAATAAATATATTGATGATAACGATAAAAGGTCACAGATGGTGCTCTAAAAAGTTTGGAAATAAAGTAGTTAGTCTTGAGGAATGAAGATGGCGTTCTTATGAATAAGATATTAAAATTTATTATGGTCGAATTTTGACCAATGGGCGACCGAATTAGTTTGGAAATTCCCTTTATCATTAATCAAGCATAGAGTACTTTCGTACATAGTCAAGGAAGTGGTTATACTTACCTCTATAAACCTCTTAGAAGAGAGGGGCGTGAAGATACTTCTGTATTTAGTTACTTAATTTTATCAACAAGGTTTTGCTTTTAATTTGCAAATTAAAAGAAAAGGACCAGGTTAATTTGTCGTCATTAATAAACATGTCAAATGCCGCTTTCAGACCTATTAAATTTGGTCTGGCGTACTAACGTGCAAGGTTTTTTACAAATCAAATATAACAGGTTATTCATGTGTGCAAGACGTTAACGATTTTTCGCGAAATACGTGTATGTTTTGGGGAATTCGGCTAAAGTTACCGACAGGAGACAGCTACCATTTAGGTGCCAGGTTTTATGAGTCTGCCGCGACATGTTAAAACGGTGTGGTTTTTCTCCCCGTAGTAATCGGTTGAGATATGCGGATAAAAATTCCTATCAATCATCTCAAATAGAGACTGAAAATTACAGATTGGATTGGATTCTTTATTAACACTTTAACTGTCCATGCATTATATATAATGCACAGGGTAACTGGCTTGACACGTCCGTGCATAACATGATATGCACTGTGTAGTATATCGCGTTGATCGTAATATCACAAAAAAATTGACGTGAATGTATAAAGGCTAAGTTATGTCACATTTTTTTTTATTTTGAGCAAATCAATGTTAGTTATACGCGATATACTACACAGTGCATTTCATGTTATGCACGGACATGTCAAGTCAGCTACCTAGTGCATTATATATAATGCATGGACAGTTAAAGCGTTTAATTTGATTAAAATTGATTTACTAGTTTCTGGGCTTATTCGGAATATACTGTAAAAAAATGTTGAAAAACCCGTGTATATAACACGGGTTTTTTTTGAATATTTTTTAACATTATAGCTGACCCTTAAATATAATTTGTGACCTAATATTTTAATATGTCCCCATTTCGCACATTAGTCGCATCACGCCTGAACTGATGGATAATTTTTTTTTTATATTATAGGAAGACAACAAAGATGGTAATGGTGCGTTGCCAACCTGAGGTCAGGATGTTAGGCCTCGAGCAAAAGTAAGTTTACCGGCTACCTTATACCTGCAAACCGGAACACGATATGACGTTATGGAGGCAGGAATAGGTAAGGCGGTAGTACCAATCCGGGTGAGTCGCTGCGAAACTCTACCACCTAGTCAGATATCACGGTGTTAGTGACGGCAAGCCTATGCTCGCCATTTACTAGCTGCCTGGCACATGAAGGCAGATGGTTTATTCTACAAAGGAGCCCGGACCAACACGGGGAGATCTCTATTTATTTCTTGTTAAAATTACAAATTTTTTTTTATTCCATAAACTTGTCTCTTATGTATAATATTTAATTAATATTAATTTGATAAATCGCCGCTGCGGTCTAGCGTTAGTCAGATGTCACGGTGTTAGTGATGATTAACCTATGCTCGTCTTTACGAGCTGCCGGGCAAGAAAGGCAGATGGTCTATTCTGCAAAGGAGCCTGGACCAACACGGAGATCAATTCTATTAATCCTATTAATATTATAAATGCGAAAGTTTGTATGTATGGATGTATGGATGTATGGATGCTTGTTACTCTTTCTCGCAAAAACTACAAAGACGACTACGATGAAATTTGGTATGTAGGTAGCTGAAGACCCAGAATAACATATAGGCTACTTTTTATCCTGGAGTTCCCGCGGGATTGGGACTTACGCGGGTGAAACCGCGGGGCGCAGCTAGTAAGTCATATGCATGCGTGAGCATAGGTGTTAGTTAAATTTATTTTAGATTTTATAAACGTTTTAGGTCCGCTACATGGTTGAAATTTCAAAACGCAATTTCCGAACATACAAATCTATTCAAATTCCGTACTTCCGAACATCCACGTATGTTCGGAAGTGGTGACTATTTATATTAATATTGATTCGTTACGTTCGAAATATTTTCAAACCGCAATTCGATAACGACATTCCGATCAATGTATTAAGCGGAGTTTAGACTCGGTAATTACCACCCACAATTCAAGCATTAAAATTAATTTCATCAAATTCGGTTCATGACACGTAATCATACAGAGTTTCGCTTTTTCCACGTGTTTGTACGGGTTCCCTGTTTTGAATAGACCACATATTTTCCGTATGCATGTCATAAGAATCGAACAAAGAAATTGATATATCCCTGAACAATTTACACAAATTGAAATTAATTATATGCTTGTGTTATGTGTATTAGTCAACAATTCTAATACATGGCACCGTGACATCTGACTAGGTGGAAGAGTTTAGCAGCGACTCGCCCGGATTGGTACCACCACCTTACCTATTCCTGCTGCCATAACATCATGACGTGTTCCGGTTCAGAGGGTAAGGTAGCCGGTATATTGACTTTTGCTCGAGGCCTAACATCCCGGCCTCAGGTTGGCAACGCACCATTTCCACCTTTGGTGTCTCTAGGCGGCGTCAATTTCTTACCATCAGGAAATCCGTCTGCTTGTTTGCCTTCCAATATCATAAAAAAAAACATGGAAATACTTAAATTGATACCAGAATAAATTTAATAAACAACCAAACCCGAAATGCAGACATCTAAATGTTCATCACACAATTAATGTCCCCGACGGGAATCAAACCCGAGCCTCGCTGTTGGTTGGTATAGTTGGGCGTGTACGCTAGCCACTCGACCAACGAGGCGGTCAAACAACATAGGCCACATTTAACCTTATTGTTGGTTTTTTGAAGTTATACTTCTTTTGGCGCGATTGGAAAAAATTTTGAGAGTTAATTTTTACGATGCGCGCGCACACCGACAGAGAAATGTATTTTTAATTATATTTTATGATTTTTAATTATTGTTGCATGCTATTTATGTGTATTTATGTATGTATGCGTTGTGTTATTATTTGGTATTTTTGGATTGTTACGCCA
>NJDD01004269.1:670-18194 GCA_002245505.1 Calephelis nemesis
GCGAATTGGTACGTGGACGCGAATGGGCACACATACCCTACTTGAATACGTAATGCTCTATACTGTAAGTAATAACCTATATTATAACCAGTGCTTGCCTATTACGAGCTACCTGGCAGAGAGGCAGATGGTCTATTCTACTTAGTTGAAAATATTTAGATTTTTTGCATTTTCAATTTTCTGATAAAGATAATGTTGCCCGGGATTGGATATGTACCCTGGTTTGCGTTAGTCTTGCCACCTATCATATTGTGGGACTTAGAATCTTTGGCTATTCATTGGTGCCCTAATTGTGCATCTGCCTACCTCTTCGGTGATATGGGCGTTAAGATATTTTCTTTACTTTTTTGTTGCTTAACTCGGGGATCGAATACAGACCTCAAGAAGTTAAATTCAACGCAGAACCAATAGACTACCGACGCGATTCACACTGAATGTTTTTTATAAGGATCCATTCTTCTCTTCGGGGATATACTTGTTTACCTACTTCTATAAGGACCCATTAAATATGAAAATATGTGCCCCCGTTCCTGTTTAGGTCCGAGTCCCGCGTGTAGAATAGACTATATTTCTTCCTGCCTTGGAGCTCGTAAATGCCCAGCATAGGTTAATTGATCATTACTAAAATGATCACTGGTGCTCATTCTTCCCGCCATAATGACTGTGTCATATTCTGGTCCAGAAAGTGGGGTAGACTCAAAATTTGGAAACCTTAGGATAGCAAAATGCAGAACTGGTAGCATTACGTTGTATATTACTTTTTAACCAATTATATTTTCCTTGTATCATTTTTATAATCAGTCTATATAAACAATTACTTTTTCCAGAATCATTCACAATGTACCAACAAACCTTATCTTTATTTTTATCTTCCTTTCATTCTGAAAATAACTCAAATTATTCTTAGATAAACGCCACAACGTCCGGATAAACCGGAACTGCGTAGTATTCCTATTGAAACCGATCCTCACAGGAAGTGACGATGGTAGAATAATAAAAGAATGGTGATCATTCAATTGAAACAAATATAGGATGTCGTGTTAAAAATAGACACACCTGACGCTAGGGTCACCGCCTTATTGTTAATACGGGCACGGATTATCTAAGGCCTAGGGCTTCCTCTAGGTCACGCGAGTTACGCTGGCGCCTGATCTCGTGCTTTGTTTCTTTATATCATGAAATAGCGAGCAACGGCTCTTATGATGGTAAGATATAACCGCCTATATATACCATAGAATATATTTTATAATTCTTATGGTTGAGATCTTGGGTCATATATGTGGTAGAGTTTCGCAATGTTTCCCCCGGATTGGTACAGCCGCCTTAGCTATTTCTGCCACCATTACGTCAATGCTACCGTTGACGTGTTCCAGTTGGAGGATAAGGTAGCCGGGAAACTTACTTTTGACCGAGGCCTAATATCCCGGCCTCAGATTGGCAATGCACCATTATCACTTTTGATGTCTCTTGGCGTCTTGAATTTCTTACCATCAGGAAATCCGTCTGCTTGTTTGCCTTCCAATATAAAAAAATTAAAAAAACTATGGCTTGCAATCCGGGAGTGCTGACAGAAGTGAAAACTTGAATACTAACGTTGTGCATTTTTGATATTTTGGAATGGTTAGGGAATAATTTTGCACGAATTGCTTTATCAGTATGAAAGTACTACTATTTATTTGGTAGAATACAATATTCATTTATTGCACTATCGTACACAAACATGACAACACGAACATTCGCTCTAGCACCCTGCGCCGTATTATTTACGCAAGCGCCCTGCGCCGCCTTACGAATTTTCAATCAGGTCGCGGGTCCTGACGCGAGTTTAGAAGTTTTTACCCATTATAAAAAGTGGGCGACGCCGCTAACGAAGTTTCCACTTCAAAAAAATGTACTTCGAATAATATTCGATAAGACGACAGGAATAAATCTGTACCAATCATGACGAGCTTCAACACGGCACTCTACTGTCTGTTTACAAAAACTTATTTCGTTTAAAATAAATCGTGATCTCTGCAAATACGAGTAATAAAAACAATCTTGATGCGTATGTGTCTAGTCTCTACATCAATCATGGACCAATGTGTACGTTTACTATTAACTTCCCAATCATATTAAAGACTGTTAAATAAACAAAAATTGTACGTATAACATTTTAGAATATTGAGCAGATAAAATAAATATCGTTGGGTATGTGCAGTTATCATACCTATCTTAAGTAAGTTTCTTCACGTCCATATCCGCGAAGTGGTAGGCAGAGGTACAACCATGGCACCCACGATTAGCCGAAGACACTAAGTCACCTATCACATTGTGGGACTTAGTGTTTTCGGCTAGTCGTGGGTGCCATGTTTATTAACCTCTGCCTACCTCTTCGGGGCTATGGTCTAGAAGATACTAGAATAATATTACAGCACTAAGTTTCTCTAAGCAATAGCGCTATTCCGTATCTTTTTAGTTCTGTATGTCTTTCGATCACTGGAGATAGCAAATGTAAAACACGTCATTTGACAGTTACTTGATGTACACTCCAGTGATCATCACTAAAAAGATACGGAATCAGGAGGCTGATCTGCTTTGTGGGTGGCCAAGTACAGAACCGGTGGTAGGTTTTTAGAATGATATAGATGAGTCATGAGAACGGTTTGTGTGGTTCATGTGGAATAAACATTTTCAATTTTTTTTAGATTTTTTTCTATTTTAGAAAATTATGTATTCACTAAACTGAAATTACTGTGTTATAGTAGAAGACGTAGTACAACCCGGAAGACTTGTTCTGCTATTGTTTTAATTGATTTAAATAATAAAATTGGGGTGAGTCTCCCTTGTCACTTAGGGGTATGAAAAGTAGATAGGCCGATTCTCAGACCTACTCAATGTGCTTACAAAATTTCATAAGAATCGGTCAAGCCGTTTCGGAGGAGTACGGGAACGAACATTGTGACAGGAGAATATTATATAAAATAAGATTATGTAGTACTCACTATAATTACTCCTTTTTTTTCCTTCCTTACTCGTCTTTCCTTGTAACGAGTATTTTCTGTTTTCACGATATAATTGCTGAAACAACTTTTATGAATCTTTTAGAAAATTTTTAGAAAAGATTACCTTAATAAGCTCTACTCCGTGTTTTGCCGTTTCTTCTCCTGACTGGCTAGAGTTGGAAACGGTGGTAGTGTACAGTAGATAGTATTAAAATTAATCTACCTATATAATTATTTGTAACAAATTATGAAGCTTATCAAACATATAAATAAATAAAATATATATTAAAAGTATAAATAAGTACTATGGTTTAAATGTTAAAATGTATATAAGTATTTATTTCTTCTAAATTTAATTAAATATTTGCACAATGGGGTAGAATATGTTGTATGCTTAAAATATCGTTGTAACAACTTTTTAACACACATATTCTGCAAATAAATAATTTTCTTTTTCATTTTCAAACTGTCGCCTCTGTGGTCTAGCGATTCAGTTGTTGGACTTGACTGCATGAGGTCCCGGGTTCGAATCCCGGGTCGGGCAACAAAAAGAAAATTGTTTTTTTTTCAATTTTCTAATAAAAAAAATGTTGCTCGGGATAGGATATGTGCCCGGTTGGCGATAGGCTTGCCACCTATCACATTGTGGGACTTATTATCTTCGGCTAGTCGTGGGTGCCCTGGTTGTGCCTCTGCCTACCTCTTCGGGGATATGGGCGTGAAAATACTTTACTTTTATTTTCAAACTGGTTCAAACATTCAGATGAAATTAAATATGATTTAGATCTGTAGTTCAAATAAAAAATTCGCACCTCATGGTTTCAGTTATAATGTTACATACTGCTGACATATGGTTCGATTCCAGTGGTAGTCCGCGAACATGGCTTCCATATACAATTTCCACATGTAATATAATTTCCATATATTACTTTGTTCCATACCATACCATTTCGTTCCATATATAATTTCGTGACTCATGAGTCATGAGCTGATCTGTGGCACAGTCGTAATACTAACAGTCTGCCGACTCATATACTTGCACATAGCAATGCTGGGGGGAACGCGGGGAAGCGAGCGGCAGGGTCGGCGAGCGCAAACTCCATACAGTTTGCGCTCTCTATCTAGAAGGGTTTGCACTCGTTACTTGTTAAAAATATGTTATAGTGTATTTTATTATAATGTAATAGGTACTTTCTGTCTTGTAAATTTATAATGGTTTACAGGATGTGTTCCGTTTTTATTCGTAAATAAGTCATCCGGCTTGTTGACGTTTCGTCCACAAAATTTTCATCCACAATGGATGAAACGACACCTTTTTAATTTATTATTTTTCCACTGTGAATTCGTGCACCATTAAAAAATTTTTATACAGTCAGATACAAAGCTTTAACAAAATAAAGCGATCCATTTAGGTATATGTTTTAAACCTTTATATATAAATTGATACATCAAAATCACCAATTACTCAAGATTTAATTAAAAAATTTTGTTACACGTATGATGAAATTTAGCACATAATAGTAATTAGTATAAAGTTAAAGTGGGTAAAACAAACCCAAATGTTTTATGGATAACATGGTGAAAATTATTTCACTCCTATGTGCGGTACGAAGCAAAAAAGCTTTATAATGGATTCATAAATATATGACATACTGCGAATTATTCATTATGAATGATTTTTGTTTGAATTTATTATATCTGTGATTAAAAATAGTAAGTAGGTAATGCCAAATCAATGTAGCTGTTGTATATATTATGTTTTTTTTGTTATTATATTGTTCATTAGCATACAACTTTTCCATCTGACTGTAATATACAACTTCAATAATTTGAAAGTGAACGAATCGTCGGTGAAAAAAATAATAAAATAAAAGGTGTCGTTTCATCCACTGAGGACGAAACTTCAGGAAGACCATCATCGGTTTCATTATTAACTTCACATTTTTTACAGTATAGCTATAACAGTATAGATCATGTATAAATTAAATCTGTCTCTGATTTAGAGCTTTGTTTATGGACAGTTAGTTTACTCCAAGGAGTATAAATACTCTCGAGCAAGAGCTTCACTCTTTGTCTAGAGCGGGCTGTAGAAAACATTTTTGTCATGGTTACAATTTTGGCAGTTAGTATTCAACTTCATTTACTGAACCGACCTAGATTATATTTGACACACAGGTGTTACTCGTAACCCGTAAAAGGACACATGCTATTTTTGATAAGACCATATAGGTTATCATGAAAGAAAAACTAAAATGTGAACTCATAAATAATTTATTAGCTTAAAATCCGATTTCATTGTATTTTTACGAAAAGAGGTAATTTGGATATAGTAGATATTAGGTACGATACTCTGTACTGTGCACCAAATCCAAAGAAATTACAAACAAAACTATTAATTATTTAAACGATACAAAAAGGCTAACTTGTATTCAAGAGGTCAGCGATCTCTTTCAGGCAACATTTCTTTATGTAAGAGGTTAGCAAAAAAACATATGATGGTAAGAGATATTCGTGGTCTAAAGACACCATAGATGTTATATACAGGTGTATTGATGTGGTATGCTAGGTCTATTGTGCAAGTCGACTGGCTACCATACCCTCCAGACCGGAACATGACAGAGTCACTATGGCGTAGCTTAAGGAATAGGTAAGGCGGTGGATAATATTGTGGAAGTTGGTATTAGTACAAACACAACAACAACAACACTCTACCACCGGTGGTCTTGTTGGGTATGACCTTATGGTATGGAATAATATTCATCGAGATGCTGGGTAATGGTGCTCTTAAAAACATTACAAAAATATAAAATTATTAAGTACTAAATATTGTTAAATCATCGGTTTTATGATTTGAAATTACAAACATCACAAGTGATGGATGGAGTTAGGTAGAATCCTCATGAAGAGATCTCCCAAAAAATACGTTGTTGTCGTAACCTGCGCGAGCAGCAGCGTTGACTGATACAACTGGTATATCATCATCATCATAAACAACAACACCCTCTCCATCATCATCATTAATAGCCGGAGGACGTCCACTGCTGCACATAGGCCTCCCCCAAAGAGCGCCACAAGTCACTGTTATATAGATTTTGTAAATAATCTTGGGATTGTTTATTTATAAAATCGTTCAAACGACAAAAAATTTGATAGCATCTATTAAAAATTTTTGGATACATACATTTACCTATTTTTAAATATACGACCAAAACAAAAACCTTTACAACATAAAAAACTGGGTAAAACACAAACGTTAAGCAATAATAATATCATTCTGTGAATCATTGTTAGGTAGAACAACATTGGCGACCACAGACCGCGATTGCTTATGACCTCTGACATTATCATTACGAAACTTGATTTATATTTTACAAAAGGAGTGATAAGACGACAGGAATAGGTAAAGAAGAGGCCATTGTCATAATCGGTTACAAGGTCAGACTTGATGGTAAAAACGCAAGCAGTTTGAAAATCCAGCTCTCAACTCTCATTCTTCATCGTCAGTGTTTTTCTCCTTATTGAACTGGGGCTGATTACGTAACTCAGTTGCCTATTCAAAATAGAAAAGTGTACATGAAATAGCTGTCAAATGACGTGTTTTATATTTACTATCTCCAGTGACCAACAGAAATACAATAGAGATATCAAACACAAATGACGTCATTTGATGTACACTTTTGCAGTTTGAGTTGGCAACTGAGATACTACAGGGGGTGCCTGGTCCGATAAGTGGAATAGACCGTTCGCCTTTCCGCTGAACAACTCGCAAGAGGCGAGTCATTACCAACAAGATCACTGTTTGAAGACTTTAACGCACGCTTTGATCTCTCCCTTCCATCTCTAACCTCGAACCCCACAAAGCGGCGGACAAACCTTTCAGCTCCTAATAGGTCAAGTGCGCCTGCCTGGCCCGGAATTGAAAAAGCCACCATATCCTATTACCCTATTCATTCCACCATTTCACCTGCCAATGTTAATTCGTACTATTTATGATGTATGTATAATCAAGGACCAAACCCCTAATATTTCAGTAGGTACCACATCACGATTTAATAATATTTTTCAAAAGATAGCAAATGATTTTGAAATGGTCCCATTTAAAATTAATATGGGACCACTTCGAAATCATGACTTACAGTTTAAAAAAAGAACCATCAAAATCGGTTTTTATTGGCCAAGTAATCGCATAATACATACAAAAGCAGTAAAGCAAAACATACAGTCGAATTTGAAATCTCCTTTTTTGGAGCCGGTTCAAAACGGGTTCTTCTTGCAAAAAGTTAAGATAAGAAACAAAATATGCAGTTAACGTTCTTCGCTTTTTGAAATCTATTCATAACTTGCCCGTTTCCTACCTGATGCAATCAAAAACTTCCTCATCTATAAATAACCATAAGTTTAGTTAGAATTCTCAACGTGATGATATTTATCTTCTAAATCATCCGTGTGCGACATACACAATTGTTTATTTATTCTTTTTTGTTTGTCCAAAACAAGCGCTATCATCCTTATTGCCAATTCGTGGGCCGTCAGCATAGCTATGATGAATTTCAAACATGTCAAATTGAGCTACTTGTCCGGTTGTTCTTGTACATTAGCGGTGTTTGCTGACAAAGCGGCTGAAAATTTGTTTACAGTTCTTTTTAACTCTTGCAATTTGTCAAATCATACATCATGATTTTCTAGAAAAAGAAAAACAGCAAAAAAGTTTTTAGAAATATTAGACTAACTTTGACAAACCTGATCTCATTGATTTTGTGCTTCATATATATAACTAATGTTTAAATATGTTAACTAAATGTTTCCAATACACCTAATTACTTACATTAAATTGGCGTTTTGTCATACTGGCCACTTTAATCACAAATTTCTTTTCTATGGTTAGGAATTCTAAATTCATTGTGGCACCAAGGTGTTGAAATGATTCGAAGGGTTAATGATGTTGATGGCAGTCGTGTCGCAAAAGTAAACACATTGCGTTTTGGTTACAACGTTTTCGTTCTGAGAATTTCAACTTGCAGAACAAACCCTCTGAACGGCCAAAGTGAAAAATTGAAGGCTTTTGTGGAAGCAGATCCATTACAAATTACGTTCCAATTAGCTGCAGGCTACAATGTTAGTGATAGAACTGTTTTAATTCACTTGTAACAAATTGGTGAGATTAAAAAGCTTGAAAAGTTTCCTCTCGAATTGAGAGGAGCTAATCGACATGCGCGTCGACTGCTGCGTTAAATTTCTTGACTGGCACAATAATGCTGGGTTTTTAAATGGAATCACTATCTGTGACGAAAAGTGGATGCTCTACGATGATTAAGATATAATTTACGATGATCTCATCGCAAAGTCGGGTGCCTGGCAAGCCAGCCAAATCCTGTTCCAAGCGAAAAGACCTAAGAAAGTAACTGTAAGCGTTTGTTGGGCCAGTGCCGGTGTCGTTCATTACAGTTTTTTCAAATCTGGGCAGACGATTACAGCAGATATCTATAGTCAGCAGCTGAAAACCGCGATGGAAAAGCTATCTGCTACGCCACTGCTTCTTTATGGCAAAACCAGACTACGCACTATACAACAAAAGGCTAACAATTTAGAAGAGTTTCAATTAGAATGTCTGAGGTATCCACCACACTCCTCTAACCTTGCTCTAATAGATTATATTAACGTTTTTTTCGAAATTTAGATAAGCAAGATTTGGATTTGCAAGAAACAAAAGAAAAAATTCAACTCCCATGGGACAGTTCAAACCACCTACAGATGTTGTAAATGTATCTTCACGCCCATATCCCCGAAGATGTAGGCAGAGCCACAACCAGGGCACCCACGACTAGCCGAAGACACTAAGTCCCACAATGTGATAGGTAACGAGCCTATCGCCAACTGGGCACATATCCAATCCCGAGCAACATTTTTTTTATTAGAAAATTGGAAAAACCAAATTTTCTCTTTGTCGCCCGACCCGAGATTCGAACCCGGGACCTCATGCAGTCAAGCCCAACACCGAACCGCTAGACCACAGAGACAAATTGCAAATGTTTTTTTTTAAGTAAAGGGATCAATTAACTATCTATAATTTCATATTTTTAAAGAAATGGTTTTGCTATAAATTCAATGAATGATATTTCAGTATTATTGTTATTTTATTATGTTGACTGCTTACTGCTTATTTCATATTGACATACCTTTTATCGTTTATTTTAATTTAATTTATTTTAGTGTTGGACAGTTTTTTCTTATATAATAATTTAATTTTTAATATAATAATTTAACTTTAAATAATTCATTTACTTATTTTTATTGTGACATGAATGTTTTATTGAATATAATTTTTTAGTTTTCTAATTTTGACATGGGCATTTATAATATTATTATTTTTCTTTTAATCAATTGGTTCGAGCATAAATAATTAAGTTTTATATATGTACAAAATGGTAAATTTAATTTAGTAATTAATTAATTAATTAGTGGAGGCAATTGACATGTTTTTTAATATTTTCTAAAATTGTATTTTTTTTCACCATTTAGTGGTGAAATGATCTATAGCTGGCAACTCCGTTGTATAACGTTTTGAAGTTCTTTGTATCTACCCTTTATAAATGAATTTTTATTTACACATCAAAAATATTGTTTAGTAGTTTAAGTTTTAGCCCTGATGATGCTGTATAAGCGAAACCGGTAGGCTATTAATTACAAAGTAATAAATTATAAGTGATAAGTAAAACAGTACAAGTGTTTCTTTCTTTAAAAATATGAATATTTGGAAGTTTTACCAAGTGCCGACGATGGAAAATATCAAATATATCTATAATTTGACAAAAGTGCATGGACAACAACGGTTCATACTTGAATTAAATAAATATATTGTATTAAAAAAAGTCGAATGACTTTTGATTCCTCCCATACAAAACGACAATTTCATAAATAAGGACCTAACATTAAGTAAGTATACAAAGGCAGTAGCACACAGGTTTTTATGGCACAACGACCGCTTTGTCATGGTCTAAGTATTTCTAACATGAGGTTTCCCCACATATTTTTTACCGACTTCTAGTCTTTTAAAACTAATACACGTGTTCCAAATCTCCTCCTACTTTACAATTGTGATGAAAATATAGTTAATTGTAATAAAACTTAGTATTCCCTGATCACCCTGAACCTACATACCTGTGAATAACCCTAACTAAGCTTCTTTTTCTTCTTTCTTTAGGTTTGGCATTCACGTTAGTACTTTGCCATTAGTCAAGTAGAAATTTGCATCACATTCTTCAAAATCAGGATTTAATTATAATTAGTCATAAGTCGTCGATAAGTCATGTCACGGTCTTGGGTAAAGCGGGGGCTTCATTACTCAAGCTCATATATTGGTATTTGGTGGCAACGAGAAAGTACACGATACGCTAATTTCTTAATGATTATTTTATTTGTGTCCTTTTACTGAACAAAATTGTACAAAACACTACCAAAATTGACTATTTTCATCTAATATAAACACGAAATTTAATAATTATGAAAAAACTTCGACCATCTTTTCTCTCGATGTCGCCAAAACTCCCCTAACTAGGCTATCTAAATAATAATGTCTTAACACCATAAAGTTGCTCAAGATTGACCTAGGCACGCTTGCTGGATGTAGTTTTTTTATGTTAAAGGAAGGCAAACAAGCAGACGGATACCCTGATGGTAAGAAATTCACGCCGCCTAGAGACACCAAAGATGGTAATGGTGCGTTGTCAACCTGAGGTGAAGATGTTAGGCCTCGAGCAAAAGCAAGTTTACCGGCTACCTTACCCTCCGAACCGGAACACGTCATGACGTTATGGCGGCAGGAATAGGTAAGGCGGTGGTACCAATCCGGGCGAGTCGCTGCGAAACTCTACCAGCTAGTCAGATGCCTGGCAAGAAAGGCAGATGGTCTATTCTGCAAAGGAGCCCAGATCAATACGGGGGAAGATATTATGTGGACAAAAGATTCACTATCAATGATGTTAAAACCATGCGAAGTGGAGAAGAAAGACGAGAGTTTTTCACTACAATATGAGAGAGTAAAGCTAGGATGATGATGACTTTTGACTTATTTCTCTAGACAACTGACAGAATGATTTGTGTATAGGAAGTGAGAATATAGTTTTCAGTCCTCAAGGTTGCTCAGTAGCGTGAATTCTACCGTAACCTAATAAAATTAGTTAGAAGTATTGAAAAGCGATTCATCATATCACATGGTGCTGAACTCTTGCCAATATTGTGTGGCTGGTCGCCAATCGTTGGCTAATGAGTAATTGTCTGGACATATAATGAACAAAGACTGCTGTGTTTCTATATAATATGAGATAGACATACCGTACTCACTCAATTTGGTAATGTCTTACTAGAGTGAAATGAAACATACCAGAATCAATAGAGTTAGTTACTCATTTTGTTTTCTCAAACACAATACTAGCGAGTCATTAACATTTAATTACAAAAAGAAACGAATGTTCCAAAAAATGACTAATGTTTTTATTATCTTCTCGCCAAGTCCCTTACCTAGTAGGCAGAGAGTATCGAGTGCCAGACTTCACGATCCTGACAAACCTTTCTGGCTTCCTTCACATTCATTACCCTTTTCATACAAACAAGCCGGTTTTGGAGAATATTATTAATATCTTAAATGCGTTGATTTTCTTTGTTAAATAGTACAAAATAACACAAATCCGATTCCAATTTACAATTTTACATAAATCTAGATTCAAAAATAGCCCCATAGAGTGTCAAATTGCTATTTAGGTGTGTTCGGCTGATGTTCCTTCCAAGCAGGAAGTACATACCGAGTATTTCTTCATGTACCTAAATTTCAGTATGGCACTTTGACTTCTTAAGTTTCAATTCTACTTGCTTGTAGTTACCTGAATCTGCGGTGTCGGATTAAGCCCAAAGGGGGCCCTAGGCCACTTTGAAAAATAATGTAAAATTGACATTTATTTTCGCAATTGCAGAATTTCAAACACCTCATATATCATATCAAGGTTTTAAACACAATAAAACAAACGAAATCATTTTTTCTTTCAAATTATATACTGTTTTGGTATTTAAGCGCGCATTTCGAAATTTGAAAATTGGTGTAAAATAATTGTTATTTTAACATCTAAAAAACAAACAAACAATAAAACAAAACAAATAAATAAGAAAGGCCCCTGATCGTCGGGGGCCCCAGGCCATGACCTAATCTGGCCTATTGAGTAATCCAGCACTGGGTATCTGTTTATACTATATTATCATTTTAGCTATAAATATATGTCATTTTCCTCATATCATTACATTGAAATTTGGCCGAAGAGGAGATACAAAATACAAAAAAAGACTTTTTGTATGTGGGTATTTCCTCTCAACTATCACTGTTTCTTCCATTAAGGTAGGAACGTTAATCATTAATGACTTCGATATCATTATGGTAATAAAAATAACAGCTTAGTTTATTGGATAGACTTACGGCCGCACTCAGAGACGTCAATTTATATTTAATCTAACTTAACGACAATTTTTTTATCGGAAATTAACTTAATGACAGATTAAAAAGTTATTCATGTTTCTGAGTGCTGACGTTAGTAAGCAACCCAAATTAACGTTATGGGTTAACGAAAATGCTGAAGAAACATGCAAACACATGACTCCTTGGACTTGTAAAAGTCTTTGCCTCTGGCTGACACGTGACTATGTTTACATTTTAAAGTCGCCTCCAAAATTTTACGCATCTTTGCATTAACTTCCTTATTAAAAAAACAAAATACCCACAGAAACATTGCGTTCTTACGATACTAAACTCTACTACAGTCGTAAAAGAATTTAAAATGGATTCAAATGCTTCACAATGACGTAGTATTTTTCATTTTTGCGACCGCCTCGTTGGTCGAGTGGCTAGCGTACTCGCCTAACTGCATCGACGAATCGCGAGGCTCGGGTTCGATTCCCGACGGGGGCAGGCATTTGTGTGATGAACATTTAGATGTCTGCATTTCCGGGTCTGGGTGTTTATTAATTGTATTTTGGTATTTATCTAAGTATATCTATGTAATATTATCGTTGACTAACACCCATAACACAAGCATATAATTTGCTTACCTTGGGGTTCGATTCAATTTGTGTGACTTGTCCAAAGATATTTATTTATTTATTTATTTATTTATTTATTGAAGTGGGTACACCTAAATCTAATGTTATTGCCTATTGATGTGTTTTTATCTTTAGTGACTTGCAAATTTTTTATTACCTATAGCTTTTAATTACTACTTTAAACTGTAGAAGTAGCAACTGAATTAATTGCTAGAGTGTTCTATCATAAACATATTGCGACTTTGAATAGAATGTAATGCTTTAATTTTCAGAAAATTTTATACTTACATCATAAAACAAATTTTCACAACACACGATGCTTGTACGGTTTCGCTATACAAGCATCATCAGGGCTATAAAACAAATAGCCCTGTTATATAGCCCTGATGATGATTGAATAGCCAAACCGGTTGGTTAAACTATAAAAATAAAAAAATGTGGAAAGTACCTACAAGTGTTGTGAATAAATTGTTTCAAAGATGGAATTCCACCAAACACTGACGATAAGAAGTATAGAAACTTACATCATAAACTTTACTTATAACTAACCGACCCGGCGATCTTGGTATCGGTTAAAATTAACAGCTGCTAACAGATTATATGGTTAAAGCATTATTTTTCCCACTTTCCTTGCCAGTTTCTATCCTTTTAGTTTTTATTTTCACATGAACCATCTCCTGAGGATAACGAATATATCAATAAAAGATAGGACGGGCTTACTTACGGTCACTAACATCGTTATTCGTGACATCTAACTAGGTGGTAGAGTTCCGCAGCAATGCGTCTGGATTGGTACTTATCTATTCTTGCCGCCATAACTTCAGTCTTTGCCATTGACGTCTTTCGGTTTGGAGGAAATAATAGCCAGTATCTTTTGCTCGAAGCCTTTCATCCCGGCATCAGGTTGGCAACGTACCTGCCATTTCGCGATTTGATAATTCTTTTTTCGAAAAATAACAAATAATTTGTGTGATCAAATTTTTGTGTAATGTGCTCAAATTTTTTGTGGGATCATTTCGGATCGGAATTTGAGAACATCCTAATGTTAATGTTTTTTTTATGTTATAAGAAGGCAAACATGAAGACGGATTTCCTGATGGTAAGAAATTCACGCCGCCTAGAGACACCAAAGATGGTAATGGTGCGTTGCCAACCTGAGGTCAGGATGTTAGGCCTCGAGAAAAAGTAAGTTTACCAACTACCTTACCCTCCGAACCGGAACACGTCATGACGTTATGGCGGCAGGAATAGGTTAGGCGGTGGTACCAATCCGGGCGAGTCGCTACGAAACTCTACCACCTAGTCAGATGTCACGGTGTTAGTGATGATAAGCCTATGCTTGCCTTTAACGAGCTGCCTGGCTAGTAAGGCAGATGGTCTATTCTGCAAAGGAGCCCAAACCAACACGGGGAAAAACTACTTTAGTTTTAAAAATAATACGGGACAACCTCGGAATCATGACATATCTAGAAAGATAGAAAGAGATTTTGTAGAAAAAAAAAGAATCATCAATATCGGTTGCTTATAGGCGGAGAAATCAAGTAACAAACATACGAAAAAAAATACAGTCTTACTGAGAAGTTCCTTCTTTTTATAGTCGATTAAAAATAGGAAAACAATACGTACTTTAATTTTTACCGATACAAACAAATCTAGCGGAACGAAGTATGCTGAGTCGGCGTATCATTAGTAAATAGTTGGTACTTAGTATTAAAGAAATAGAAAAAATATAAATTTTAATTCATACATTTTATTTACAAACTCGGGCATAGCAATTCCTATAAATTTTAATCTAAGTTGAGGAGACGAACAGAAAAATGTTTTTTGAGGCTATTGGAAAGCCAACAAGCAGACGGATTTCCTGGTGGTAAGAAATTCACGCCGCCTAGTGACACCAGAAGTGGTAATGGTGCACTACCAACCTGAGGCCGGGATTTTAGGCCTCGAGAAAAAGTAAGTTAACTACCTTACCCTCCGAACTGGAACACACCAACGGCAAAGACGTTACAGTGTTAGTGACGGTAAGCCTATGCTCGCCTTTTACGAGCTGCCTGGTTGGAAAAAGTAAGTTAATTACCTTATCCTCCGAACCGGAACACGACAACGGCAAAGATGTCAAGGCGTCAGTGACGGTAAGCCTATGCTCGCCTTTTACGAGCTGCCTGCAGGATGCCAGAGTCTATATTCAACAAAGGAGCCCGGACCAACACAGAAGTAGAAAATCGTATAAAAAATTCTTATAAATAAATAATAGTTAAAAAAAACTAAAAAACACGCTTTTTAAAAAATAGAAAATAAATTTTAATGAATTTAAATTAAGAAAATAGTGTTAAAAATTTCAATGAATATAAATTAATAATAGTGTGAATAAAAAAAATATTTTATTTAAAAAAAAGCGTAGGGTGCATGGTGTCAATAGTTATAAATATTTTATATGACAGATATGAGTAGAGTGATTATCATTTCGATAATATCTTAAAAAGCACCCCACGCTTTTTTAAAATAAAATATAATATTTTTTTAATATAAAGGCTAATAAAAAGCGTGTAAAAATCATCGTGAAGGAACTCACACGTTTCTAGATTTAACCTTAACAACCCATGTAACAAAATATTTAGTTGTCTCAAGCTATAAAAATTAAAAATACATGAGTTACATAAAGTTGAACGTCCGAAGGATCTAGAATAAAACGCGGACGGCCCACGGTTTTCAGACACGTGTAGTGGCCATGAATTATTAACCTCTCACCGTCGAAAGGTTCCGTAACATAAGCTTATAACTAGTTTTATAAGAGGCCGGTCATATATTCTCTTCCTCTATTAAGATTTTATAATATTGCTTTTATCTGCACTTTTTCCTTTAATGAGAAGTTTAAATAAGAAACGGAGATAAATTGGTTTAACCGGACTCGTATTTAAAAAAGCTTAGAAAATATGTTTTATTGTTAATATTTAACAAAAAAAAGTTATTTTAGTTAATCTCGTATTTCTCGTAGTTTATTATTAAATAATACTAATAATAGTAGACGCACTCTGCGTTGCAGCAGTTTGCCCGTTTAGAGTATTACCTTGCTTGTTCGTGTCGCCATAACAAGAGTCTCATGTTCCAGTCGGCAGGGTAGAGTATCTAATGATCTTGCGAAATTAGCCTAACTCACGGGCCACAGGAAAGCGAAAACCTATGACAACTAAGATGTTTTCTCTTACCATCAGGATAACACTGTGCTTGCTCACTCATCACTCTCTTAAAAAAAATCAATTCAAAATATACGTAAGACCAGATTTTAATTTTAAGGGCAAGTAAAAGTAAAACGATTGATCCTTACCTAGGCCAGATGTTGTAAAACACTACCACAAGTGGTCTTAAAGGAAAGACACATTCAACGTATGCTCGTCTCCTACGACCTGCCTGGCAGAGGGGCAAATGGTCTATTCTACACAGCAGACCCGGACAGGTAGTTTTTCGACTACCCCACCCTCCATAACGGACCAGCACTGTCGACCGAAGGAGTCGGTTTATTTATACACGCATCTATTGAACTGATTTTGATGAAACAAAACCTGTCACTCAGGGATAATGTAGCATTCGAAAGGTGAAATAATTTTTGAAATCGGACCCATAGTTTCAAAGCCTATTCATTTCAAACAACCAAACAAAAAGTAAAATCGTTCCTCTTTATAATATTAGTATAGACGACATAATTAAGACTAGGTAAAAGTTTGCAACAAATTACTAACTCTAGATTGCTACCACCGCACCATATCACTATAATGGCAGTTCTCGCCACAGTTGTATTCCGGTATGTAGGCAGAGACGGCGTTTGAGTATGGCGCGGATGGGCAACCGCCAATGGCGCCAAGATGTAAGGGGCGTCAGATCACGCATCCGTACCGTTGGTACCGTACTTAACCGTCGATTTCGTATAAGTCCGTCCTCCTTTGTTCGAGTGTTCCTGCCGTTCGCGGGTCGCAGCCGCAGCGTAAGACGCTTGAAGGAAGATCACCGAAAAAAGAAAAACGTCACGTGAGGCTCACACCAACACACACAGTAGGGCTGTGTAGGTACACACCCCTGTTGTCACCAACGACAGGGGCCCGTAGGGACCCGTGTTGTTAGGTCGTCGTCCCCTCTGCCGCCAGAGGGGACCCCCCAACCAACTCTACCCATTTTTTGGCGAGGGTCCAAAATGGTCCACTACGAACTCAGAGTGACGCCGCCCGAGCGTCACATCTTTATAATTGCAAGGCACGCGGCCTTGATTAAATCCATCCGGAAATTCTCCCAATCCCAAAATCTAAATGGACAAGACAATCGGAAGAGTAAAACCGTACGCCCTATCGACAGCGTCGTTCAACGCATTCGGCTTAGCTCGGCAAATAAATGAAGTACGGGAGTTTGTAACAACAAACAACATAGACATACTCCTCGTACAAGAAACCTTTCTTAAACCATGTAGGCGC
>NJDD01004269.1:18218-47270 GCA_002245505.1 Calephelis nemesis
AATATTCCTCCTTCCAATCCACCCAGTAACCAGAACGCAGCACCAAGTCGAGGTACGGTCTCCCGGGAGACAACCCTTGGTGCTGGCGTTGTAGGTAACAGCTCCATGTATTTAAATAATGATGTCTCGGGCTTAGCTCTCTGCTCGGCCCACAAAGCTCGGTGAAGTTGCATAAAATCGCGAGATTAGCAACAAATTAGTCATTCAAAAAAAAAGCTATATAAAAGTTATCTTTTAATATGGCATGCCGTATAAATTTTCCCCGTGTTGCTAAAAGTAATTAAAACCTTTAGAACATAATCTCAAAATACAAATTATTAAATTATAATTGTATGCTAAACGAGTTTTAACAGTGTTAATAAAAACTCCGTTATGAACAAAGTTATAATTTTTTCATAGCTATAGCAGTTGAATTTTTAGTGGTACAGACTCTCTGTATGGTTGGTAGGCCGGTAAACTTGTTCAAGCGATCAACAACCGAGTCTCAACAGAGCAGTTGCCAACACACTGGTACCACCTCTGGCGTGCATAGGCAACATGTACCAGAATGTGTTGCTCCGGGCTCCTTTGCATAATAGACCATCTGCCTTCCTTCCAGGTAGCTCGTAAAAGGCGAGCACAGGTTTACTATCACTAATACCGTGACATTTGACTAGATGGTAGAGTTTCGCAGCGACTCACCCGGATTGGTACCACCGCCTTACCTATTAGGCAGGAATACATATGTCATAACGTCATGATGTATTCCGGTTTAGAGGATAAGGTAGCCGGTAAACTTACTTTTGGTCGAGGCCTAACATCCCGGCCTCAGGTTGGCAACGCACCATCACCACCTTTGGTGTCTCTAGGCGGCATGAATTTCTTTTCATTAGGAAATCCGTTTGCTTGTTTGCCTTCAAATATCATAAAAAAAAATACGCCCCAGGGCTCTGCTATCACTAAAACCGATACGGTATGAGACTAATTACCCCAGCTGCAGGTTGATAAGCTAAGCTGCAGGCAACGTTAACAGAGATACTTGTGCTACAGGCGACAAATAGTTTTTGACATACAGACATCCGTCGTTTATTTTTCTTCCGATTCCATAAAAACATTGCATAACGATTGTTTCATAATAAAAGCGTAAATAAATCGTGGCACCGTGAAGTTTACGATTGCAATAAAGTGTTTTACGATCAAGTTTTTTATTTTAAAAGTTCAGAAAAATCAGCGTTGCAAAATAGTACGTTTTAAATTGTAAATCAACTACGTCATTTGTTACTGAACTCAGAAACAGTCATTGGTCAACGGCGTAACTGGGAACAAAATATGTCCTAGAGCAAAATTAAGCTAGGGGTCCAACCAGAAGTGGATTAAATGTAGAGCGCACCCAAGGCAAACGCCTCGTATAGCGCCTCTATTAGAGATAACTAGGTATACCAAAACACGTGTACTTAAGTATGAATGAAATATGTGATGAGAATAAAGAAAGCATTGTGATAAATTTCATGATTAATAAATTTATTTATTTTCCACGAATATGATTGAATCTGCTAAGTTTCTCGTTGAAGTTGTAAAAGGATCTGGTGCAAAACTAAACAAATTATGCCCCAACTATATACTTTCCTCAAGTTTTTGACAAATTTCATAACTTCAGTTTTTTTTCGTTAACATGGTTGATACTGCAACTTTGGTTTCTCGTTATAGTTTAAAAGGGCCCTAGCTTTAAACTAAGCGTGGGGCCCCAACTAAGCAGTTTTCTCTCATTTGCAATGAACTTCGTGATATAAGGAATTGTTTTTCCTGAACATGGCTGAACATCAAACCTTATTTTTTTGTTCAGGTTATGAAAGACTGTGGTGCAAAACTATACGAGTGCCTCAACTAACCATTTTCGATACGTTTTTCAATATTTTAGATTTTTCCCGTAAACATGGTCGGTGCTGCAACTTTGTTTTCTCGCTGAAGTTAACAAAAGCTGTAGTTTAAATGTAAAAAAGGGCACCAATTTTCAGTCAGACTCCGAGCTCGACTTGGTCCATCCTCCGATAGCTACGCTTTTAAATTAATCGAGTTTTGCGACGACTCGCACAGTTTGTTCTTCAAGTTATTCAACTCCATAATCAATCATAATCCTTACGATAACTCTCCGGTAGCGCACAATTAATACCTTTCATGTCTACTAGTTATACCTAGCTTTAATTTTAGTTTAAACTTTTTTTTAATTTTTTCAGAAAATACACCTCTTATAGTCATTCTTAATAATGTTAACTGTAATGTTATATTAGTAAAATTGATTTTGTAATTTTTAAGGATTGAGGAGATCTTTCTCTAGAGGGCAGTCTGCTATGTCATGAATTTGATTTTATTTGATGTATTTGATCATTATAATAAACATTTTTAATGATTTATACGGGATACTTACGATCTATTACTTTATTTGTCGATATTAATAATACGCGACGATTTAAGTTTCAAATTATACATTATAATAAAGTTAATTTTGCTCTTAAATTACTGTAAATTTGGAGTATAAGGTACCTACAAATAATGGTAATCTGTAATTCTTAATCTACAGAACCAATCACCTTGTATACATGACAATAATTTGTTTTTGTTTATTTGACCTTTCCTTTTCGTGGAAAAGCCATGGAATTCCTTGTCAAAGTATCCTTTTACATGTTTAAGTGAAGCTGAATATCAAATACAATTATTATGTATTCTGTGGGTTTGGTGTAATGTACTCTCGAAAAATGTTTTTAATGTATTCAATGAAAAGAAATTATTCTTATACAATTTATATGTTACGTAACGTGTTTTTGTATATATTTTTTACATCAAAAATCCATGTGATTTTTAATGTTTACTGTTTGTATGAACAAAGATCTTAAACTACATTCAGAAATTACCCCGAGTTTGACGAATCTATTGCATAAATAAAAACCCTTCCAGTCGTCCCGTAACCGACAAAACCCCGTTACCTGTGACATAATCCCATTTCTGATAAACAAGGCCTCTACTGAAAAAACACGGCCATATAATGGCCTCGTTCTATTTACCCGTGTCCAGTGTCCGTTACACAGAATAGGTCCCGTTGTTATGTAAACTGCCGCCGTAACCAATAACGGTTCGTTCTAGTTAAAATACGATATGCTGAAATCTGAATCCCGATATTAGCGCGTATGTATTATACATGGTTTACATAATACATGGATGTAGCTACGTTTATTTTTCTACAAATGTGGTATTTTTTATGGCGCTAGATGACGAATAAGACCAATCGAATAACACCATCGATGTTATAGGTGCGTCTCTGTCCTGTGGCTGAGATTTTACGTCCTATCTACTGGCTACCCTCTGCACAGGACAAAGATGACCCGAATGAACACGGGATATTGTAATGTTGGTCCTTTAGTTGTAAAGTAATGTTTTTTTTAAAAAAAAAGAGACGGCCAGCGTCTTTCTGTCAGCCTCAACGGCCATCAGGGCCGTTTCGATACGGCGAAAGCTTTTCTTAATTATACAGACAGCATACATAGAGTTAATAGTATAATATAGTTTTAATATAATATAACTGATTTAGTTTCGGCGTTTAAATGTGACGATCTCTGCGCAAAAAAAAATAATAATTTTAATAGCTGAATTTAATTAGTCAGACTAAGTGGTAATCGTACCCCAGCTCCCGAGGTATCCTACCCCAGCCTTAATTCCTACATCGTCGCTTTCTATTGACTTTTCGTGGTAGGGTGATAGGTTTATATTAAGGTTAAGCTTACGACAGTGGTTAAAAATACCTGCCAACACGTCTTGTTGACAACACGTCATTTATATTTTACGAGTACATAATATATCTATTTGGACAGTTTAGTCTCATGAGATAAAATTTTATTTGCCTTATTTAACAAATATAGACTAGAGAACTCCAAGGTAAAGTATTACAGTTATTTCAGTATAAGACAGTAGAAGTACCGACAGCTCAAGCTTAAAGCCAGTAAAGTAACGCACCTGCCGCCATTGTAATATATAAATAAATAAATATCCAAAAGTTAAACGAATTGGATCTAACCTCAAATTATATGCTTGTGATTATGGGTGTTATGTGATTATTAACGATTTCAATAAATACTTCGAAATACTTAAATAGATACCAAAATAAATTTCACAAATACATAGACAAGGAAATGTAGAGATTAAAATATTCATCACACAACACATTCCCCGTGTTGGTCAGGGCTCCTTTGAAAAATAGACCATCTGCCTTACTTGCCAGGCAGCTCGTAAAAGGCGAGCATTGGCTTATCATCACTAACATCGTGAGGTGGTAGAGTTTCGCAGCGACTCGACAGCGAGTTTGGTACCACCGCCTTACCTATTCCTGCCGCCATAACGTCATGACGTGTTCCGGTTCGGAGGGTAAGGTAGCCGGTAAACTTACTTTTGCTCGAGGCCTAATATCCTGACCTCTGTGTCAAAATATAAAACACGATTGTCTGAGGCCTTGGCTCTCAAGACAAAGGCTCTGCAGAGTTTGGCAAGCTCAAGAAATACGAAGACCGAAATAAAGACGGAGGTATCTGACGCGGTCAACAGACTCTATCAGTTGGTCGCAGAAACCGAACCGAGCAGAGTAAAACGCTCAACCCCCGTCTTAGAGCCAACACCGGCTCCCCAAACCCTGCAGAGCGTATGCCTCCCAACAGACACGACGACCAAGGAGCTCGAGGCTTTCCGGCAAATTCTGGAAAAACACACGCAGGCTATAGAGATTAATAATAATAAATTAGAAAAACTAAAGACGGTCATAGAGGAAAATAGAGAAGAACAAAAGAGACTATCATACGCGAGTGTAGTCGCTGCCCCGCCAGTGCGGAAACCGCCGAACGGGCGGCGCTGCACTCGATTATGATAACCTCAACCAGCGAATTAGACACGGGGGAGGAGATTCTGGAACGGGTAAGGAAGACTGTTAATGCTAAAGAAAAGGGAGTAAAAATAGAAAGCATTAGGAAAGCCAAGGATAGGAAGATAATACTGGGGTGCAGGACAGAAGAAGAAAGGGAAAAAGTCAAGGGACACTTAAAGAAAGCAGAAGACCAGCTAAAGGTGGAAAACGTTAGTAATAAAAAACCGCTTGTTGTGATCAAGAATGTACTTGACAGCAACAATGACGGGGACATATTGCTAGCGTTAAGAAACCAAAACCAGGGTATTTTTACCGACTTACAGAATGAAGACCAGGACATAGGTATAATTTTCAGAAAGAAAGCTAAGAACCCCAGTATGTGCCACATCGTGGCAAGAGTGTCTCCTATCCTATGGAAGCGGATGACTGAGCAGGTCTACCTATACATAGACCTGCAGCGTGTTAGGGTAGAGGACCAGTCACCGCTCATCCAGTGCAGTATGTGCCTAGGGTATGGCCACAGTAGGAAGCTGTGCAAGGAAACATCCCAAAAATGCAGTCATTGTGGAGGGGCCCACCTCAGAGCGAAGTGCACCGAATGGAAAAGCAGCATGGTACCAACATGCTGCAACTGTTCGAGTGCTAAGCTTGAAAAGGTGGACCATAACGCCTTCAGTAATGACTGCCCCATTAGGGAAAAATGGGAATCCTTAGCACGAGCAACCATAGCGTACAGCTGAGGCCACCCAGAGCACATGATACTAGGGAAACATATACATTAACACAATACATAACCACATACATATACATACAACTACACAACAATACATAGTATACACACATACACACACACACACCTAGTAAAACAATGGATACCAAGTTCATAAGAACTTGGCCCATTACCCGCACAAAAATAGCAAAACATGCAAACAACATACACAAACCACACAAATATCACACAAACTACGCAGGCAAACAACATTCTAGGCACTATATACTTTTATATAGTTACCGAGAAAATAGCACGCCAAAGTAGCAAATAAATAAACATTTACAATAATACAATTAATTACTGTTTTAAACCAATTTATGTTTACAATTATTATACAAATTTTGTCACTTATTTATATTTTAAATTATTAATATTATATACAGCTATTATTAGATAATTTTGTAAAAAAAATAGAAATAAATTAAGCAATAAAAACAAATAGAAAGAAGAAGAAGACAAAAAGAAGAAAATTATTTATTACCTAGTATCACAAAATATGTAAACCCTAAAAGAAAATAAAATAAATAAAAATAAAAAAGATAGGTACACAAATTAGATAGGTGGGTATCCCCCCCACAAATAGAAAGCAAGACGAAGCACGAAAGAAAGATATAGTATGAAGTATGATAGAGAGATCCGTGAGAATGATAGAACTGGTATGAATGTTAAAACCTAGTAATACAAAAGCACCGCTCTCCCATGGCAGTGGAATTAGATGGTTGCCAATAATTGGCAACCGAATAATAAAAAAAAATATCCTGACCTCAGGTTGGCAACGCACTACTACCATCTTTGGTGTCTCTAGGCAGCGTGAATTTCTTACCATCAAGAAATCCGTCTGCTTGTTTGCCTTCCTATAACATAAAAAAAAAACACAAATAAGTACCCCCGTCGGAAACCGAACCTGAGTTGATCTTGATCGGGTTGGTCGATGGAGGCGTGTAAGCTAGCCCCTCGAACAGACTTGTACAATAGGCCTAACATCCCGACCACAGCACAGCGACGCACCTGTAATATCTATGGTATATATAGACCACGCTTGTCTCTTACCATCAGAAGAGCCTTATACTTGTTCGTTAATCACATAAAAAAGAGAGTTTTTCCCTGAAATATATACTATTAGACCACGTAATCCGAGATAAAAAATGTAAACGAATGAAGAAAGGAACTTAGCCTTTATGTAAGTAATCGTTATTTCTTGTGTAACAAGTTCCAGGGAGATTGGGGTGGCAAGTTAGTCTCAACATTTTCCATCCCAAGGAGGTCATCTCATAATACCTACCGTGTTACATTTTTCTAGGATCACTGTATATCGATGATTTGTCTTTAGTAACTACGTCACGTAGACAACTGTTTGCTTGCTTTTCAATATTCAGCATTTTATCTCCCGACGGAAAAAGAGGGGTGCTCTAACTTTTTTTCTTTAGTTTTTGGCATTGGTATTAGCATTTGCCACTCGTCAAGATAAAAATTGTAGTGTAAAGTGTTACCCGATTTAACATAATAGTCAAAATTAGTGATCAATCGACAAAAAAGTCAAGGCAAAAAAGCGATGGCCTCATTACCCAAGCTTATTTGTGAGATTTGGCAGAAAAGAGGAAATACACGATACACTAATTCTTTATAATTATTTCACTGGCAGAACAAAATTGCACAAAATGGCCACTAAAATTGACTAATTTAATTTAATATAAATATGAAATTCAATAATTACGAAAAAACTACAAAGTGCCATGTTTTCTCTTAACAGACGCATATAAATTGCTTACTTTGGGGTTAGATTAAATATGGTGGTGTATGATTAAATTGTAATGGCGCCAAAACCCCGAAAACATAAAATAAGTGTGACGCGTCGGTGTGTATGTATCTGAGGCAACATAACTTTTGAACAGTTTTCGGCATTTTTTGTTTGAAAGCTAACGTGATCGAGATGGTTCTTAGCTTTATTACATAAACGTTTTACTGAAGTTTTTTAATTTAAGGATTATCAATTGCAAACATTAACGCTTCTTGTTGAAAGATTTTAAATAAACAAAAAGTAAAAAAATATCCAACCCACCACACCCAACACGAGAATCCGGGTATCAAACCCGGGACCTTATGCAGTCATGTCTAACACCTGCACTGCTAGACTACAGAAACGAAAGAAAAGAAATATATAAAATAAATATATTTAAAGAAATACAGCCAAAATTCTAAAGGAAACCCCTATTCCTTATTTAAATTAACAGACCAAAAATGGTCTATTACTTTTCTCCCTGTAACAAACACATATAAAAACTCAATAATTTATAAAACGATATAGAAAACATTTTGAATCTGTGACGTTTTAAAGACAGTTTTGGCGCCATCGAGAGAAAAGATGGTCGAAGTTTTTTCATAATTATTGAATTTCGTGTTGAGGGAAATTAGTCAATTTTGGTGTCATTTTGTACAATTTTATTCAGTGAAAGTGCACAAATGAAATAATCCTAAAGAAATTAGCGTATCGTGTATTTCCTCGTTGCCGCCAAATCTCATTACATAAGCTTAAGTAATGAAGCCACCGCTTTAACCAAGACCCTGACATGACTTATTGACGAGTTATGACAAATCATAATTGAATCCTTAATGATTTTGGTAAATTTGTTGCAAATTTCTATTTGACTAATGTCAAAATACTAAAGTGAAGGCCAAAACCTAAAAAAAGAAAGACATTTTAAAGAAACGAATATGTGGCTGGTGTGAGGTGTCCGCGGGCTCGTCCGTATTTCCGCGAACCGACATTATTTGGGTTAGACCGAAATGAGATTCTGGTGAACTGAGAGTGACCCATTTGGCTGGGTGGAAGTCTATAAAGTTGTTTTGACGTTCTTGCTTACAAAACAAGAACTTGAAAAGCATATGGAAACATTTTAGGTATCTTTTCTTACGACACGGATATCAGATTATTTCTTTCTGAAAAAATACGCTAGTTTCCTATGACTATCAATCTTAGTGTGTTGCCAACCTGGGGTGGAGATGTCAAAACCTTTTATGTAAGTAAACTGACTACCCTACCCTAATGTACACATATATACCTATATGACAGCAACGAACATGGTCGCTATGCATGGTGCTGATGATCTCGAGAGTCATACCTTTCAAGATGCAATAATCCAGTCACAGTGATAGTGGCAAAGACGCTTTTTTCTTTAATGATTTACTGGGGAGGATTTATTAACCATAATTTTTTTGAAGAATCCTAGGTCAGCACGAGGAAAATATTCACCTCACGAATTAGGCAACATCACCAAATTTTTGAATATTTGTGTATAGAGCCAGGAAGCTGCTTTAACGCTGTTTTTTAAAATATTGAAAACAGTATCTCCTTGGGATTGCCATTTTTAATGAAATTAAATTTGTTTATTTGCGCAATATGCTTGTAAAAAAATTTGTCACAAAGATATTTAAGCATGCTAACATATTCTAACATATTGTGGTGTGCAAATATTTATTAAGTTTATACAAATTAAATATTTGTATACAGTTTAACATTTAAATCACAGAACTATTTATATTTTCAACTACTCCCTGACAATCAGGCCTATTACCTGTATGTGATTTGGAAATTAAAACAAGACAATCTAATATAAATATAATATGTATTTATATATATTCATATGTATACAAATAAATAAATATCCCTGGACAAGTTACATAAATTAAATTTGACCTCAAAGTACGCAAATTTTATGCTTGTGTTATGGGTGTTAGTCAACGATTCTAATACATAGAACTGGAGACGTGTGACTGACGATGGATACCTCCACATTGATCTACAAAGGATCAGAGTGGAGGATCAATCGCCAGTCATACAATGCTCTATGTGCCTCTGCTACGGCCATACTAAAAAGGTGTGCAAAGAGACAGTGCCGAAATGCAGTCACTGCGGTGGGCCACACCTTCGAGCGAAATGCGGGGAATGGCTTACTAACATGGTGCCATCGTGCAGTAACTGTTCCCAAGCAAAGCTCGCCCACAACGCCTTCAGCAGTGACTGCCCCATTAAAAAGAAATGGGAGGCTATAGCTAGGGCAACTATAGCGTATTGCTTAAGTTGCCCCAGGCATCAAATCCACTCCAGCCAATTTAAAAATCAAAATTTTGCAGGCACCCAAAGACAATAAAATCGACACACCTCATCTTATTTCGAAACAAAAAATAAATAAAACAATGTATATGAAACAAAATAGAGTGATAGTAAATTGGGATCAGTTTCTTTTGAAACGGACCCAACTTATTAATGTAATAAATTTAAAAAGAGTAAAATGCAATAAAATCAATACCATAAGAAACATAATTATTAAAGTAAAAGAAAAAATTAAAACAAGCATTAGAAACTTTAGGACAAACAAAACAGACAAAAATAAGCGATCGTCATTGAGTACCTGCAAGATTAGGAAGTTACCATAGCTATTAATTAATTTATTAATTAATAAATAATTGAGCAATTAATTAAATAAGTGTTAAAAATAATAATAATAAAAGCAACATATAATATGCAATAAACATAAATGAAATATAATTTATTTTGAACAGTGTATCATCACATACACTGTTTCAATATAAAGCTAATGAGATATAAATAGATATAAAGTAATAAATATCAGCAATAAATACATAAACACATAAAATTTGCACACAAAAAAGAAAATCAAGTAGTAATATATAAATCCAAAACCTATCACAAAATGCAAAATCATAAACATCGTACACAGCACAGAGAAACAGATAAAACAAAATAAAAATAAGTATCATATAAACACCCTTAACCCTTAAAAAAACAGAAGCACCAAATATAAAATTAAGAAGACAAGGGCCTTGATCATGTCAGGGGAGCATGAAGGCTGCCAAAAATGTTGGCAGCATGTTAAAAAAAAATACATAGAACTGTTTCAATAGATACCAGAATAAATTTAATAAACACCCAGACCCGGAAAATGCAAACATCTAAATGTTTATCACACAAATGCCTGCCTCCGTCGGGAATCGAACCCGAGCCTCGCGGTTGGTCGAAGTAGTCAGTCGTGTACGCTAGTTAGCCACTTGGTCTACGCTCACAACTTTTGAAAAGGCACTGAATTTTCTTAATCAGCCAAAGCATTTGTAAACTGTATGTATAGAGCTGCCTTTATTTTGTCAATAACTTTCCACTACATATTCAATAACCTCTTTATCTTAATGCAGACCTCTTATATTCAAGAGTTTAAAATATCCTGAGTCGATTTGCGTCAATCGTTCTATATTAAACAGAGGTCGGCCGCCGCCGCGCAGTCTCTTCATACGGATATGTTGAATTATAAATAAAATACATAAATTTATTTACATTTATTGATGTCGCCTGGTTTACATCCAGGCAGAGATTTATTGGCTTCTAAGTGGGATATCCAAAGAGGCACGAGTTCCGAGAATCATAAAGTTTATTGCTTTGATATTTTTTTATTTGTTGACATATTTATTTTGCCCTCGTTTAGAAATTTATGTTCAATGTGTATCAACACGTGTGTTTTCAGACTTTTCATAGTGAAAAACGCTTCAAGCAAGACGCTGTCTTTCCTGTAACAAACGTGAAAGACTTGCTATAAATGATACCTACAGTTTTTTTTCGTGATAGTGAGCAAAGCGGAGGTTATACTAGTGTAAGAGACAACCGTCCCCATAAACACCATAGATGTTATTGTTGTCACTATCTTATAGCAGGGATGTTACGACAAGCTGACAAGCACCGACACAATGGCGATGGTAAAAATCCTCGCATGCTGCAACTAATGCACCACTTAATATTTGTTTACCAGGCTATTCATACACAATTAAAAAACAAATTAAAGTTGACTACAAACAGAGCAATTAATACATAAACGACATTTCAAAAATGGGTGGTATGGGTTACTAAAGTTTGAAGTCAAAAACTCTTTTAAATGATTTTCTGGTTGTCTTTTTGTTCACTGATCATAGAAAAATTACTAAATCAATTTTGATCAAGTTTTTACTAACGAAGCAACAGAGATTTCGCTTGACATTTGAAATATATTGTATCAAACTTAAAAAATTTCCACTTTAAATATTTGCAAGAGGAGTACATATGGCTTGCACTTTCAAAAAGTTGAGATGCCATTAAGAGCTAAGCTTGAATCCCCACTTTTAAAATCTACAAGATCTTAATAAATTTTATACCTTAATTAAATTATTTTGTTTCGCCGTTTCGTTACTATTGTATACCAAACCATTAATTGTATAAGTGGAATAATGAACAGTGAATACCTTTCAAATTCAAATACATTTTTCACTTAATGCCCAAGTGACAGTAGCGAAATCTGACTTTTTAAGAGTGCGAGTACTATGTATTCATCTTGAAAATGTTTTTACGAGGGCCAAACTGAAAGTTTTTAGAACTGGCAACTTAAAAGCATTATATTAAAAAAATAAGTTTAAATTTTGAAAATAGAACTCTTTACCAATAATATTGAGTATACATTTCATTCATTTGTCATTTGTTTTACGATTTGGCGGCAAATTGAAAATTGTCTGTGCACGTCAGAATGAATTTAAGCCGAGAAAATTTTCGTGCAATGATTTTTTATGACTTTCGATGTCATATAAGTCAACAAGAAAGTTATGATAGACTTCGATTGGCTTTTCACGATGAAGCCCCATCTCGTGCCACAGTTTACAACTGGGTTAATGAATTCAAACGTGGTTGAACTAATCTCACCGATGATTTGCGTGAGGGACGGCCTTCTACAGCGACGACTGAAGACAATGTCAGTGTTGTGCGGCGTATGATAGAGACTGACAAAAGAGTGACCTATCAGCAGATTCGGACAAGTCTAGGCATAGGTATGAGTCAAGTGAACAAAATCCTCCATGAACATTTAGCGGTCAGGAAGCTTTGTGCCCGCTGGATACCGCATAATTTGACCGAGCCTCAAAAACTCCGCCGTGTTGATTGGTGCCGAGAAATGATCCAAAAATTTAACGGAGGTGACTCAAATGCTGTGTTCGACATACTAACGGGTGACGAAAGCTGGATTTACTGTTATGATCCGGAAACCAAAAGACAGTCTGCTCAGTGGGTGTTTCCTTCCGAAGAGTTGCCAACTAAAGTGAAGAGAGGTCGAAGTGTTGGAAAAAAGATGGTGGCCTCGTTCTTCGGAAAGACAGGTCATTACGCGACAGTTGTCTTAGAGAATCAGAAAACGGTTAATGCAGAGTGATACACTAACAACTGTTTGCCACTTGTCCTAGAAAAAGTTCGAGAGAGACGACCTCGCAGCAGGATCCTCCTTCATCACGACAATGCCTCGTCGCACACCGCCAGGCAAACGATCGACTATTTGGCGACCTCAGACGTGGAATTACTGGGTCACCCGCCGTATAGCCCTGACCTCGCACCCTGCGATTTTTATTTATTCCCGAAAAGAAAAACTTCGAGGAAAACATTTTATGGACGCCGAAGAAGCAGTGGCTGCGTTTCAAAACGCCGTCGAAGAGACCCCTAAGGCCGAGTGGGCAAGGTGCTTTTCTCAATGGTTCCATCGAATGCAGCGATGTATTGATGTAAATGGACGCTATTTTGAAAAGTTATAATAAAACTAATAACTTGCTAGAATGCTTAGTTTTTGATTTTCTAAGAATTTTCAGTTTGACCCTCGTAGTATAGTCGAAACTTATTAGCTTTCAAAATATTTGCATCGAGATCGATCAAAAGTTCCAAAGTTATTGCCACAGACATACGTATATAACGTTTTCCGTCAGGGGCTAAAAAACACCTCATTTTGCATCGGGGGTTAAAACGACGTGTCACAATTGTTTCGGAGCTTCGGTGCCATACACAAACATACATACACACACAAACAAGTCAAACTTACATCACCTCCATATGGTGTGCTTTAGAAAAACTGCAAAGATCACGTAATAAACATAATACCGTAACTTTTAAGCTATGATCCATCAGCCATCTCATAATTAAATCATCAGGCCCTTGTCTTCAAGTCATCAGACAATATATGAATAGATCATTATCAGACTAACTCCGTTGTACCAGCATCAGTTAGTGTTAGGTCTGTTAAGTCTCATATCCATTGAGATGCTTGCGAAAAAGCTGCAAATGAGCTGATGGCCTTAAACACCTGGACATCTCCCAAAATGTAGCAAAGAACCATCTCGATCACGTCAGCTTTCAAACAAAAAAAAACTCATCAAAACCCATGCTTCCACAAAAGAGCTACGATGCCACAAACAGACACGTGGAACTTATTAGAGCCCTTGTTTGGCGTCGGAGATTAAAAAAGTGTTTAAAAAAACATATTTTTATGGCAAGCTTTTATTTGTAAGGTTTCCCAGTAGTAGACTTGAGACTATTCAAGACGCTTAAAATAAGCGCAAACACGATACGATGAGTTTGAAATTAGAAGTTCTTAAAAACCTTCCGGTTCCATTATTAGATTATTTCCATGTCATCCAAGTCGCTTAAACCAGTAGGGCCACTACTTGGACAACAGATCAGTCGACCAGTTGGGCATCTGGATAACAACACATCTGGCAACCATTCGGTCAACCAGTCCGTCAACTAGTTCAGTCGACCAATCGTGAAAACAAAAAAGTCGTGGATGCTGCGATCGTAGTTGTTCAGATATACCTACTAACTAACCTAACTCGTCGGGGATATAGCCGTGAAAATGCTATTTTTTTATAAAGCTTTCCGCTGTCAGAAATCAATCTTGAACCTCGTTAGAACTAGGTTAGATTTGTAGCGCTCGAGCAACGAATCACTAGATTATACATCCCAAATATCAATTCTAAACTTTAACAATTTTCGTTAAATTTATGTGTGATATACGAGTATTTGACCGGAACGACGTAGTTGACACTTTCCAAGGTTTCGTTGTCTCTTTTGACTAGACATTGATTAATATGCTGTCGGCACGACGCAGAAATCACCTGTAACAACTTCATTTAATTTTACCATTGAAATGCATTAATGACCTTAATCTTTTCATTTGTGTAAAAAGTTAATTAGGTTGTTTGATTTACAGATTTAACAAAAAGTAAGTTCTTATACTTGTCTGAGTTCCACGAACAATCAGATTTTTTTTATATTACACTAGCTTTTACCCGCGGCTTCGCTTGCTTTAAAGTAATTTAAAAAAATCCTATGTTGCTTTAAGTACATCCGAGAATATTTGTGCAAAGTTTTATGGTTATTGGTTAAGTAGTTTTCACGTGAAATTGTAACAAACAAACTTACATAACACGGCTAGCCGCCCAAGCGAACTTCGTAGTTCGTATCGTTTGATAATAAGAGCTACTAGCAGTTTCTAAAATGTAAGGATTTCTCCCGCTTTTTCTGCAATTTTCCTGGTATTTATTTATAAGAACCTTCTCCTGACAATAACTTACTCAACAAAGGTAGTGCATCTGTTAAAGCGTGATGGGATGGCCGCCAGAAATGAGGATTCATGCTTATAAATACCCATAGAAGTGGTATATATATAGTCCGGTGAAGTTAAAAACCGCGAGGTTAGCAACGCATTTCATTTTGAAAAAAAATATAGAAGTTAGATAGTACGGAGTGACTAAGTGGCTCTCCTGCTGTTTACTGAATACCCGATGTCCAAAGACGCCATATATGTTAATTGCCCATAACACATATACTTTAACTCCTGTTGGCCTTTATTTTGACCAAGTGTACATGTTTATTGGCTACCCAGTACGAAGTATGGGATTGACGAGCACTAACGCTGTAATCGCAGGTATAGGCAATGTTAGTGGCACCAACCGAGCTGGCACTCAATTTTCACTAACCACCACCACTTTATTCCTAAAGCAACATGAATTACTTGCACCTGCAGGCGATGGGGTCGACACGTACCAATGCCTTACAAATTCATATTTCGCTTAGTCATAGGACAAAAGCTAAAAATCTAAACTATATTTTATTAAATCAGTGATAGCACAAGTTTAGGTAATATCTTCATCACCAAATCTAAGGACAAATTACTGGAATCATGTTCTACCTAGCCGGACTATGTAAGAGGCATATTATCTTAGCTTTAAATTGTAAACTCATCTATAACATTTTTAATGTCTTGGCGACGTCTTCCTACATTAGAAAATCCGTTTGAGTTTTTGCCTTTGCTGTTCCAACAAGTTTACAGCACAAAGTTCTTTATTTGGAGAAAAAACCTTGAGAATCCTCTAATATCTGATCACAAAAGCAACTTTGTCTCAAATTAGCCACGTGGAAAGGATAAAATAAATTTTCAGGATCAAAACAACAGAATACGCATTGTTTAAAACATTGTATGCGTATTTTGTACTAAAATGAGTAAACAATATCGTATGTAAATAAGGAAAACGTCGTTCCTCGAAACTGTAAGCGTGGGACTGAACTTGCGACTGTGACGTGTTGGTATTGAGAGTTCGTTTTACGCTGCTTTTTCTTTATGTAGAAGTATCTTTACGCCCATATCCCGGAAGAGGAAAGCAGAGGCACAACCAGGGCACACACGACTAGCCGAAGACACTAAGTCCCACAATGTGATAGGTGGAAAGCCTATCCCCAACCGGGCACATATCCAATCCCGAAAAACATTTTTTTTATTAGAAAATTTTAAAAACCGAATTTTCTTTTTGTTGCCTGACCCGGGATTCGAACCCGGGACTTCATGCAGTCAAGTCCAACACCGGAACCGCTACACCACAGATGCGATTTTATGGCGATTTTCTTCATGTATTCCCGTTTAAAAGATGATTGTAGCCTTGCTCTTATTTGTGGCAGTTGGGAAATAGATGCTTGTTTATATATCTAACTGTTGTTTCAGGAAAACAGTGTTTACAATAGAACAGGATAAACACGTTAACCATAATAAGCCTCTGAGGTAGGCGGTCGGATTTAACTTCTTGAGTTCCCAAATCTCCGGATCGGGCAACAACAAAAAAGTGAATTTTCAATTTTCTAATAACAATACCGTCACTAGGTATGGCACTCAGTGTCTTTGACTAGTCGTGGGTAACCAGGTTGTGACTCTGCTTACCCGTTCGTGAATATGGGTTTTATATTTGTATCGTTCTGAATTGAATATTTTCCAATTTTATAGATGTATACCTAATGTAGTAATCAAACAATAAAGTATACTTACTAATAAATAAATCATAGAAAACTGAAATTTGGTATGTATAATAATAATAATAAAACTCTTTATTGTACAACAAAAACATATTGAAAGTACTACAACTATTACAACAGCAAGTAGATTATTTATACAAATGGCGGTTTTATCGCTAATAAGCAATTTCTTCCAAACAACAAGCATTCAGAAAAAGTAATGTACAAATAAGGAAAAAGTACAACATTAAAAAAATAAAAGAAAATACAATACCTTAATACATAAAATAAGTAACAACTAAGTATCTAATCTAGTTACAAAATAAAGCTAAGTAAATAATTTAATATCAAAAGATATACTCAACTCAAAAATACACATATGAAACTCTTTAATCACTTTATCTATTAAAAAAAGCGCATCTAAATGCGTAGATTTAAAAACTTAAACATGCAAAGGAATATAGAGGCAGAGGAAGCGACTTTGTTTTATACTATGTAGTGATTTTATACGGTTATGTTTGTATGCATTAGGTAAAAAGTTATGATATTGTCTGTATTATTTTAAAGCAGAAAAAAATAGTAGTAGAGTAGCGAAACGGCTAAACCACATAACATACAGTAAGCTACAGTAAGCTCTAGAGTTTGTGAGGTTAGGGCTTATAGAGTCAGGACTTATAGTCTTGTAAAGTAAAGAGCTTGATTCAACATGGTATCTGATAACTTTTTGACTGTAGGGGCTGGAATCGTTTTGCCATGTAAACGATTTAAGGGAAATTTTAACTGGGGACACGGGTGTTCTCTCACCAAGACGAGCAAAGCGAAGAGCGAGAGCACCATTTCTCGAAGACTATCGTCGATATTTTGGTTTGGGTTGCAAATCAATATAAAAATCTACAATACCAATAAAATATTAAAAATAAATAAGCGGTTACACGTTACAGTAAGTATAATTATTACATTTAAAATTAATGTGAGTTTATATTATGTTTTCTTATTAAAAAACAACAACCAAAGCGTGTCCAAGGTTAGCCAGCTTGTTTCTATGCCAAAACAAACTGAATTTCTATTTATGATATACACTGTTTTGATATTCTCTGGCGCTTTAACTAAGTATATTATCATACTTACGTATCATAATAATAAAGTGTAAAATTAACTGGTTGGACGACTAATGTGACCACATTTTCCACTTATGACAGTCAGTGTTGTTTAACTGATGAGCACTTATCATGCAAATGTCGCCTTGTTTTTGTGTTCTTGCTGCCAAATGTTCACAAAAATGTTAAAATCTTCGTAATGGTCACAAATACGAGTTTTCATAATTGTCCATAGTAATAATGTATTTTTACATTATAGTTGGAAGTGGATAGGTATGGTAATAGTATTACAAAACTGAATGTTTTGCTAGAACACAGTCTACCACATGTGAAGTACTTATTTCTACTTCAAAACCTGGAACATAATCTAAGTTGATTTTGCCAAAAATTTGATTTTGATATTGGTTTTTTAATTTTCATTGTAATCGAAGAAAAATGCTTGACTTCAATTTATCTTTTTAAATTTTAGGTAGGTACTGGAATTTTCTACGGTAAAATGCTGTCGCTTTTGCCAGATGTACTAGAGATCATATCACTCTTTGTTACATTGATATGTAACCAACTTATTTCCTGCGACGAAAGATTACGAATATGATTTTTGTTTATCGTGATGTCGACAATACTTATATGTGTACAAAGTTGCCGGTGCTATTTTTGACAAAAAAAGTTTCCACCTCAGATGTAGATGTTACTGGTTAAATTTACAGAAAAAGACAAGGCGGAAATTTCTAGATAGTAAATCGGGCGATTCGTCAAAGATCTAGTTAATCACTTTAGTGATTCAGTTTATTACTTTTGCTTCTTACGTGCTACTTAGTTATTGATATTTTTCCAGAAGAGTCTAGAATAATACGGATTTGAATAATTATCCGAAATCCAGTGCATTCAGTCAGAAAAGTTTTTTTATATTGGAAATGTATAAATTTAAAAGTGTCCACTTTGAGATATCAAAATGGTTACATTAAGCGCAGTGGATCATTCGCAGAAACACTATGGTTATTGGCGGGAAGCCAACGGACTCGCTGTTGATTTTTTCAAAAAGTAATGAACTCTACTTGAGCCATTGGATTAGTTAGTCATGCAGCCAAATTGTTTGTAATTTATCGCTTCTCAGAAAAATATAAATTTACTTTATCACGAATGAAAAAGATAATCATTAATTTTAACAATATTTTATTTAATACGAGTTGAAGCATTTTCATGCTTGTTGCTTTTCTTTATCTTACTGAAATTCACGCCACCTAGATACACCAAAGGTGGTAATGATGCGTTGCCAACCCGTGTCTGAAATATTATACCTCGAGCAAATTCTAATTTACTGGCTCCCTTACACGGAACACGTTAGTGCTTGGCATTAACGTGTTCCGTGTAAGGGAGCCAGTAAATTAGAATTTGCTCGAGGTTATGGCGGCAGGAATAGGTAAGGCGGTGGTAGGAGCGAGTCGCTGCGAAACTCTACCACCTAGTTACTGGTAATGACTAGAGATTCTCCACTCGTGTTGATTTTAACGGTTTCTTTAAAACGGTTTAATGAGCCTTGACCATATTTCTTGAATAACCATCTTCAAAATGATGTTTTTAAAAATAATAAGTTAATCAATCGAATTATGGTGGTAGCCAAACGGTATTCATCAAAATTATTTGTAACGATTGTCACTGAACTTTTACTGTGTTTCTCATTATATTTCCAAATGAGCTATCCGCGTATGTTGTGGATATGTGACAACCATATCCCATGAATCATAATACGCTCACGTTGTGCACGTGAGAAATAATAAAATAGGAATAGATTTATGTAGCACTACACATTGGCCGCGGTTACGACTGTGCCGAAAGTCATACCTAAAAGTCGGTTGTTTCTCAGAGGTACCTATCAGAGAGAGATAACCCAACTCCGCTTTTGTACTGTTCCTTCTCTATCGCGGTCGCACCCTTGATGGCACCATGGCATTGAGGATACATGTAGTATTCCATATCTGTACAGGCTTTTTTCGGATTCTTAGAGCTTTATAGAATTAAAATGTATTTTTTACCACTGCAATCTGTGCGGCAAATAGGGACGGTCTAGTCAATTTTCGATTACATTTACATCTCATAAATACAAGTCTTATATATGTAATTGTGTGGTGTGTGGATGATTTACACCTATATCCCACTTAAATTAAGTATTACTTCAACACAGTGGCGTAGCGTGCCTTGGCGGGGCAACGTATCAAAACTTATTTGGGGGTTCTTAGGAAGGGTAAAGATTTCCTAACGAAATGCATAAAATTAATAATACTGATTTATTAAATCATTTAGGTAGAGATCTGATATTGATTTAAGTTTTTTTAAAGGAATTTCAGGAATAAAATAAAATATTGAAGTTTTTATTAATATTTGCTTATGCACGTTGGGGGCCCTCCTGGTCCGGGGGCTCCATATAATTGATACGGCTGATACGCGGTAGCTACGCCCCTGCTTCAACATCTATGGTGTCTATAGGCTATGATTATCTTTTACCATCAGGAGAGTCATGTGCTTGTTTTTTGTCTTTCACATAAAATAAAAAACACATTTTCGGGCCGCATCCTGAAATCAAAAAAATCCTCGAATTGGCAGACAGAGACACCCAAGTTAGTCGAATCATTATCATTTTCTTTATTTATTTATAAAAGTAATTATTTTAAGACTAGTTTGCAAAGTCACCAGGTACAGCTTACAAGTTTGGAGTCATCTTACAATTATAATTATTTAATTTATTTTAAAAACAAGTTATTAATTACTGGTACCTACCAAGTACTGGTCACCATCCGTGACGGTTAAATCATTAACAGACTTGGAATCAAGCAGTCAACCATCTACTAACTAAGGGGCAAGGAACCTATTTTTAAAATTAAAACTTAAGTAAGAATTTACAGATAATTAAGACACAAATAATTTAAAAAAATCCAGACAAATAATTAAACGATAATTATTGTCTTTTTTTAATGTGAAAACAACGAAAATAAGGATATATTTCCTTTTAATTGTCTATAGAATTATGCAATTCATATATATTTTTGTTTTTTGGAGAAAATACTTAAATTACTTGACGCATAACTTAACAGTTAACTGAACAGTTTTCCTAAAGATGGAAAGAAGAAATACATTTCGTCCTTGTCTACTCTATACTTCAAACAAAGGCGGACTATGATACGGTGCTGGCGATAGGAATATATGGGGTGGTTTCAGTCTGCAAGTGCTGCTTTACATATAGTTTGTCAGCAATACCGTCTTTACCATAAGGGCACACGGGGCCAGTGCCCAGGGCCCCCATACTCAGAGGGCCCCGAAGGATCGACTATTTCACTCACTTTTAACCTTAAGATATTTTAGCTAGGTGCATTAAGTTTTTCTTGTTGCCCTAATTTGGGAGCATTCAATTACTAAGTAATTTATCAATATTTACAGAAAGTGACAATCTTTTGAAAATTGAATTTGAGAATTTAATAGAAGATTTTGCTCACCAGAAATCCCGAAACAAACTATTATTGTAATAACAAAAAAACAGTAGTATACAAATGTTATCAATGATAAACTGTTTAAAAATAATGTAATTGATTACCAAAAATATCATAGTGAAAAAAATTGTAAAGTTTGACTTCTTTATATTCCAAAAGGGCCCCAATTTTTTTTTGTGCCCAAGGGCCCCAGCATAATCTAAGACGGCCTTTTTTGTCAGATCAATCGCTAAGTAAAAGTACTCACTACTACTAGTAATATTTTATTTCTAGCATCTATTTCTTATTTTGCAGGTAGTTAACCTTGTGCGGACTCATTATGCGTTCTTCTAAGGAACTTCTTCTGGGAAAGCAGACTCTGCCTTGACACAACTTCTACGGTTTGAAGATACTTTATACTTTTACTGCCTATAGAGATCAATGATGTTAATGTTGCGCTATTTTTACTTTTGCAATTTAGGTCACAATTTCAAGTCTTCCATCACGGAACACGACAATGGAAGATACTGACGCTATTGTTATAGGAATAGGTAAGGCGCCGTTACAAATTAGGGCACGCTGCTGCACAGCACTCTGCTAACTAGTTAGGACTGACTGCACCAATGCAGTGGACTGATTTAGTAACCAGCATTACTGTTTACCACAACCGCGCGATGGAATCGTTACAACCCTACGTCAAATAATGTAAATTCAATGTATGATACACATCAATTACAGCAACAAAATACTTTCTTAAGCAATATTCAGGTCAGATGCTTCAAAGTCGCTATGAAAGTGGACAGCAGCCTCATTGGTATTCCAACGAAGTTTTCCTATTCCCTTTAGAATCCTTCAAGGTGAGTCAATTGTACTGACTTCTCGGTCCAACCTTAAGTGATGAGATGACCTAGATGTTATTGTGAAATCAGCCATACTTATTTATACTAATAAAACTGAAGAGTTTGTTTGTTTGTTTGCTTAAGCGTGCTAATCTGTGGAACTGCTGGTCCGATTTTAAAAATTATTTCAGTGTTAGATAGCTTATTTTACGAGAGCTATAAGCCACATATCATCACGCTAAGACCAATAGGAGCAAAATATCAAGTAGGAATGTTTAAAAATCGGATCGTTTTTTTTCTTATTGAGATCTTCCGCTGCGTGCGCTGTCTTAAAGTTTCACAAAAATCATATAATTATGAAAGAAAAGTTAAAAAAAAGTCTGTTTTGAAGTCGTTTAAAAAGCCACTAGTTTTCATATTGATTTCTATATGTCGTGCAAATGCGTGCAAAATTTGTGAACATTCGCAGTAGGTCATGGTTTCAAGTGCCAGACTATTGTTGACCAAACATTGTTAGGAAATACTTTAATGGGTTTAGTTCCTATTTTACAACCGGAAGAAATCGGCCAAGTGCAAATTGCATAATTTAAGTTACATCCATCATATAGTGTAAGATCCAACCCAACTATTTTCGTATTTATCTGTGATAAAAAGTGTACAGAAGTTTTTTAGTTGACGCTATTGCGCTGCAAAAACTTGATAAATTCTACAACGATTGAACTCAGATTTGACTAGGTACCACCTACTCCCAGAAATGGTTTCACCGGTTCACATTGTAAAGTAAGGCAGGGTACGGCTAGTGCATACAATAAGAATAGTTTTACATGTAGGTAAACGTACCTACTAACACCAATGTTAAACGCACAAAACAGGTACAGTTATGTTTTTTGGGAGTTTTATAGCTACGCATAAACTTAACCGACATTAAGGTCGAGGTATGATTCGATACGTTGGGTAGTAAAGTCTGACTTCTACGTAAATACTACGTTTTAATTGAACAAAGTCAACATAATAGATGCTATCTAATGGAAAAATTGATTATGGCGAATGACAAATAAAGGAAGAGACAATTTCAAGCTCGAAAATTTATTAGGGGTTCTATACAGTTGTAAACATTGGTTGGCATCCGTCTAGATCGTAGATTTAATCAAAATTTAGTAATAATCGGAAAATGGAAACAAAGTTTCCTCCACGATTGAATTTGTTGGAAGGCATGCTTACAGTCATTTGAATCCGACTTAAATATGGTATGAATTTCAACGACTTCAAAAAAAAGGTAGAGGTGTTATATTCGATGCCAGTTGAATGAATTATATAAGTTAGTTCATTTCTCTGTCGTTTGTGAACTAATGTGAAATAACTTTATTTAATTAGAAAGAGATTACTCTTGTAGTAGTTCTATTGCAGCCAAGTCTGGAGCTTTTATATGTGAGAGGCCAGCGAATAAGCACACGGATCTCCCGATGATAAGAGAAAACCGCAGCCTGTAGAGTGTAGACACCATAGACGAATACTTAATATGCGATATGCGTCGGTGCCTTGTGGTCGGGATGTTAAGCTACATGAGCGAGTCTTCCGGCTACCCTTCCATCCAACACGGTTCACGTCAATGGCAAAAAAATTAGGTAGACGGTGGCACCAATCAGGGCAAAATAATGCAAAGCTTTCTATAGCCTAGTATAGTAGGTACTTATACGTAGTAAAGGCATTGTTCATTATTGAAATTCTAACAAAACATTTTTGTGTAAAATAACGCCAATACGTCATATTATCACACCTTTGGAGGAACAACGTCACTTATGCATTTGACGCAAATTTTCAGGAGAAGAATTTGAAAATTCAACACCCTATTGCATGGTACTGTTCTCGAATAAATTAAAATAAAAAATACTACCACTCCATATTGGCCCTTAGCCAATTTAGGTGGACATGGGAGGAAAATGTTAAGAAATTTAAGATAAAAGCGAGTCTTCATGTCAGAAATTTTACTTAGGAATACTGTAACCCAATACGACCTGGTTTATTCAAATGACAATTATTAAAGAATGTTTCAATAGTTCAAATTTGTTAGTCAGGTTTCGACGCCTCCCAGCCTCCCTGTAGCTATGCCACTGCCTGGCAGAAAGGTAGATGGTCTACTTACACAGGATATTGCGTTTATAAAACATGAGAAGCTACATTTTTTTTTTCTTTTTAATTACTCGTAGCCAAGCTTATTTTAGGTTTATGCCAAACGGCTAGGCTACTAATTTAGATAGATGGTAAATATGTATAAGTATCAGAATCGTGAGGTCTGGCACTCGATACTCTCTGCCTACCCCGTAAGGGACTTTGCCTGAAGATATGTATGTATGTAGTAACGTACTTGGATTAAATATGAGTACAAGATGAATGTAAAATTCTGAAATCGCAGCTTAGACTATTAAAGATTAGTCATAGTTTTTATGAAAGTTGTATTACGCAAGTATGCGACTAGCAATAACAAAGTTGTTGACAAGTTCAACCTATCAAATTGTGGGATTTAGTCTCTTTAGCTAGTATAGTGGGTGCCCTGGTTGTGCCTATGCCTACTCTTTCGGGGTTACGGGCGAGTAGATACTTACTTCCTTCTCACTTACTTATAAAAATTACTTTTTTTATTAATTAAGCTTTTATAGTACTTATAAAAGCTTAACCCTGCAAGACTCATATAGGCATCTAAAATGCCTTGCAGATGAGTCTTGCAGGGTTAAGCTTCTTACGCAAGGTTTTTGCCTAGCCAACCCTCCTAACTGGAACAGGATATTGGCGACGCAGACCTTAATGCGACATATTAAGGTAAGCGCTCGCGCTGATTATAATCCGGTAAAACTGTTGCACGTTCTAACAGTAACAGCAATATAATATTTAACTTGATAATTCTAAGGGGCGATGGTGTCATCACATATTCTTTTCGTATGTAAGAACAGCAATGCTTTTGCTGGTGAGACAATAGATTTTCTAATTATAGAGCCTTATCTTTTATTTCCTGGCACAACACAACACTTACTTTTTTTAGTGTGCAATACACAACACAAATGTCAAAAACTGATATGATTAATTCAATGAGTATCAAGGAAAGTTCAGAATATTTTTAGACTATATCCTGAATTATCTAACATCACATTATCAGATCGTCATTTCCGAAATCTTTATCAATAGATAAACTTATAAACAAAAAGAAATGTTAAAGCTAAAAGAAGCATTGTACACTTGTTCCCTCTTGAATTTAAAAGTAGAACTAGCTCGGATCCCAAATCATAGAGGTATCCAAGGAAATGAGTCTGCTAACTCCTGCGCTAAATAGGCTATAACCATTAGGAATGACTTTTTCTATATAAGAGGAGGCAAACGAGCAAGTGGGTCACCTGATGAAAAGTGATCACCTCTGCCCACGAACATACGCAACACCAGGAGTATCACAGATGCGTTGTAGATCTTTAAAGAATGAGTACGCTCTTTTCTAAAGGTTCCTAAGTCATAATTGTCTGGGAATACCGCCCTCGGTAACTGATTCCACAAAGGTGTTATACGTGGTAAAAATGTCATAGGAATCGAACAGTTGTAGATCGCGACGCATCAAGATGATGGGCATGAATTTCTAGATGCAATAAAGGCTAATATTATGCCAACATACAATAAGTCAACATCATTCCCAAAAAACCATGTTTTTTCAATTTAAAAAAAAAAGAAAAAAATACTTATTTTTTGCATTATTAGATTGCGACTAGACCGCTTGTCTACGCCTGTAAATTTCTAGAAAATACGAGTAAGAGACCATTTCTTATGTGAATATGTCTTAGACGAAGGAACTGTGGAACAAATATTCTTCCGTTCTTCTAAGCATAGCAAATACTTAACTTAATTGAAATCCATCCAAAAGTCTCTCTCCATACTATCTTACATATCCTACAAAAATCTCTCTCCGTACTAACTTCACGTGTCTGCTGTCAGATATATATCCATCATTTATTAAAAATCTAGCCATTGGCAAGACTTTAAGCGTTTGCTTATTTCTAACACTGAATATATTTATCATAGTAATGTCAGTTTCTGCATGTTCTATGTATGTATTTTGTATGTTGTGCTGGTGTCTGTGTTTTAGGTTTTTACTTAGCTTTGAATTCGTAAAGCAAAGAAACTCCTGCGTTACTCTTTCACCACAAGACTTGGGCAGAATTATTGTGCCAGACGCAATAAAGCCGTATATGAAAAAAGAAGAAAAACGTATAACTAAATCACTTTCTAAAATCGTTTCAAGTGTCTTTAAGCATTATGCAAATTTACAAAAAAAGGTTTTGGAGAAAAGAATGCCTTTTTTGTTAAAGTTATTGAAAATGGATAAAAACGTGTGTCAAAATGTTTCTTACAGAAAATATATTTACATAAAGACAAAATCACCTAGTGGAAAGTGATATTGAAGTCTTGGTCAAACCTTAAATTTTTGTTACGTAATCCTTTAACTTATCTTCTACTTAGATCTGTCCACCTAAATATATCTCAATATTTGACGGTAAAGTCGGTTACATACAACATATTCTAAATCTTCCACCATTTACAAACGACGATGGGCTCGATTCTTTTAATTTATTTTGTCATCATTATCATCATCAGCCTGCGGAAGTCCACTGCTACTCCAAAGAGCGCCACCAGCTGCTTGTATCCATTTTTTAATGTATGTTAATTAATTTCTCCGCCATTTCAGAGCCGATTTTAAAAATTCTTTCTGTATTTGAAAGAGCGCTTTTCCTAGTTAGCTATCACCAAGTTAGTATCTGCTATTTTTTGCGTGCTTATTTATTTATACTTATAGAAAGTTTTCATACATTCACTATGCTTAAATTATACGTTTGTATTTTTCATGTAATTATAAATCTCCGCAAATACTTCAGGAAGGAAATAAATTATTTTACGAATAAAAATACGAAAGTGAAGTAGCATTTTTTTATGATATTAGAAGGAAAACAAGCAGCCAGATTTCCTGATGGTAAGAAATTCACGCCGCCTAGTGACACCAATGGTGGTAATGGTGCGTTGCCACCCTGAAGCCGGGATTTTAGATCTCGAGCAAAAGTAAGTTTACCTGCTACTTTACCCTCCGAACCGGGACACGTTATGACGTTATGGCGACAGAAATAGGTAAGGCGGTGGTACCAATCCGGGCGAATCGCTGCAAAACTCTACCGCCTAGTTAGATGTCACGGTGGTAGTGACGGTAAGCCTATGGTCGCCTTTTACGATCTGCCTGGCAGGAAGGAAGATGGTCTATTCTGCGATGGATCCGGACCAACACGGGGGAAACTATATCGTATTTTTATTTTTTTATTTTTTTAGCACTTGCCCTGTGCGTGGGATAAATTTATATAAATTTTAAAGAAAGAAAAAATTTCGAAAAGAAATTTCGAATTTTTCGAAAATTTCGAAAAGAAAAGAAAGAAAAGACGAAAGGTTACAGGTTCAAGTCCTGTCTGGGGCGAAATTTTTTCTTTCTTTAAAATTTATGGAAACTATATCATTTTTTAATGTTGTAGAACGTAGAACTTTTTATGTTACTAAATAAGCAAGGCCCCAAAGTTTGTCCCGTACCCATGGCCCTAATTTCCGCTATAATTAAATAACTAACACAGCCGATAAACTTGTAATAGCCACGATTTCACAGATTACCTGAATTTACTATAAAATTATCTAAGTGTGTCAAGGCGATCTGATGTATCCGACCATACTGTGTCAAACTACACAAGGTTACAGCTGGTGTAATTCCGTGTACTACGATACGAACTATACATTCATTCTATGTTGTTTTCGTCTTCCACATTTAGATTCCTTATTGGTGCCAGGTCCCATTTAAGAACAGGCTAACTGTTTTCCAACTAATCAGCTCGCAATTATTTTTATGATATTGGAAGGCAATCAAGCAGACGGATTTCCTGATGGTAAGGAATGTAAGGATGCAGGAGCATAAAATTTGGCACACTTATAGTTTATGTGTAGGAGAAGTACGGAACACTAATATTTTTTAATAGTAATGCTTATAAAGTACATTAAATTGATAAATAAAACAATAACCACACTACCAAGCATTTAACACACACAAACAAATAAAGTATCTTCACGCCCATATCTCCGAAGAAGTAGGCAGAGGCACAACCAGGGCACCCACGACTAGCCGAAGATACTAAGTCCCACAATGTAATAGGTAGCAAGCCTATCGCCAACCGGGCACATTTCCAATCCCGAGCAACATTTTTTTTCATTAGAAAATTGGAAAACCCCAATTTTCTTTTTGTTGCCCGACCTGGGATTCGAACCCGGGACCTCATGCAATCAAGTCCAACAACTGAACCACTAGACCACAGAGGCGATACAAACAAATATACACACAATCAAACAAATATAAAACAAATCAAACAACACAACACAAAATCAAACAAATATACAAACAAATATATTGATGATAACGATTTTTATCGTCACATCATCACACATGGTCACACATGGCGCACTAACTATTCATAAAGTTTAGTAGTTGGTCTTGAGAAATGAAGATGGCGTTCTTATCAACAAGATATTAAAATTTATTATTGTCGAATTTTGACCAATGGGCGTCCACTAGCAAGTATTTAAGTATAAACAAAGGCATATTGTTAAGTATAAAATATGTAAAACGGAATAAAAACTATCATAAGTCCTTTCCCAGTTCTCAGCTACTTCTCTGTCAATTTTCAGCCAAATCAATATTACTTTCTTTAAGTTATAAATGTTATAACTATAGATACTAGGTATCTAGTTACTATATCAACTAAATTTCCTTTATTTTTTCTCTTTGTAAAGATCTTTAAACTAAGTCTCTATATA